>LQRL01153203.1:0-22932 GCA_001703475.1 Hydroides elegans
TGATATAGAAAATCATAAATCACAATAGAAACACTTCGATTAGATTTTTCAGCCAATCTGTGGTAAACATCATGCCTCCATTTCAGCCAATCTGCAGTTTGGCTGGGAAATTCTAGCCGATCTGCAGATTGGCTGATTGAACCAGTCAATCTGTGGTATGACACAGATTGGCTGACTTTTTACAGCCAAACTACAGATCGGCTAAGGACCACAGATTGGCGGTAACATATAAATCAAGTTCCCCTCCCCATTATTTGTCTTTGCATGCTGTTGTTGTATGACTACTTTAACGTTTTAGTTAAATTTAATGGCTTCGCGGGCAAGTTATACGCAATATGGGTAATCACAAGAAGGGTTGAGAGGTCAGAAAATAAACTTAGGATAATCTATTTTGAGAAATATCGCTTTATTGTCATCAATCATTCATTGGATCCTGGCATAAAAAGGCTCCGTGCAACAATGTGTTAAGTCTACATGTTTCGTCAAAAGGTGTTGCAAAGTGTCACATGATTATAGATCCATGTTATATATGTCGCAGCGAAACTTTAATTTTCAGCGAAACTTTAATTTCGCTAGCGAAACATTCATTTTTCTGATTATGTAAATATTCTGTGTCGTAATGTTATTTAGCAAGCTTTTTATCACAGTTTATCTTATACATATGTATATCAATATATTCATAGGTCACCTAACCAATTTATTAAAGGCTTTTTAAGGAGTTCTACTCAATGATGTAATTGAAATAAGCCGATTAATCCCCAATCCCCAATTAAGTTATTCAGTTCATGCCGATTAATCCCCAAGTTATTCAGTTCATGACTCAACTCACGGATAATCCTCTCTGGTAGTGTGTTTTCTGTCACTAATACACATGATTGGATCAAAAGATACATGTATTGGATATTGAATTGCACGAATGAAGTAAGAGATATTTAGCACTCGAGACGGAGTCGAGAGTCTACATGTCGAGTACAAATGAGTGCAATTCAATATCCTACTTATTGTAACATTGCTTAAAATTCAAAGGGGCCCCTAATTAGCGACGGTCTGCAATTGCAATTCTCTAGTTGAAAGTATTGTTATTGACTGGAAAAGGGGACGATTTTGTGATTAAAGTTCGCATCTTATAATCGCATTAAGCATTTTAATCCATTTACCCTATGGTGTCAAGAGAGGTCAACTAGCCATTCAAAACAGTGCAATATGTGATATTTTGCACTGTTAGAAACAAAAGATTTTTAAGCAATCATGCAATAAGAAACATTATTAATCAAGGTCTTACCCCAAGTTATGACTGTTAAAGTACCTTTAATATAATATTTTTTCCAACATCATCAGAGAAATTAATCTTTCGCTAGCGAAACTATAGTTTCGCTTAAATCAATGTTTCGCTGCCACATGTACATATACAATGCTACCAAATCAATGCAATCATGATAATATTATCATTTGGCAACTTGGCAATCACTATATAATCGACCGATCTTAAAACATTCACTTCTTCTTTCCTCAAAACGTCAATTTCAGACTTAACACAATGTTGCACGGAACCCTTTAAATGTGATGTTATGCATCAACATTCCTTTTTTTTAATAAAGTGCAAGATCTCACAGAACCTACAGAATTTACAGATAAAACAAGAAATCACTTACTGTATAACGATATGTTTTACTCAACGGCTAGTCCTCGACATATGAAATTGACAATATAATAGAAAACATTTATTTCAATACAATTTCCATTATGTGATTTCAGATGCACCATCGTTCAGGAAACGACTATCTATTGGATGGACGTCGTCTCGATTGAGTTGATATTTCGAGCTCCTATTGAACCAATCACACAACAAGCAGTCGAAGTCACAACTGAATCAGTCACAACAGATACGATCACAACTGAACCAGTGACAACAGATGCAATTACTACTGAATCAGTGACAACAGAAGCGATTTCTACTGACGCAGTGACAACAGATGCGATTGCTACTGACGCACCGACAACAGATGCGATTACTACTGACGCAAAGACAACAGATGCAATTACTACTGACGCAAAGACAACAGATGCAATTACTACTGACGCACCGACAACAGATGCGATTACTACTGACGCAGTGACAACAGATGCGATTACTACTGACGCAGTGACAACAGATGCGATCACAACTGATACAGTGACAACAGACGCGATTACTACTGACGCAGTAACAACAGACGCGATTACTACTGACGCAGTGACAACAGATGCAAACACAACTGAATCAGTGACAACAGACGCGATTACTACTGACGAAGTGACAACAGATGCGATTACTACTGACGCAGTGACAACAGATGCGATAACTACTGACGCAGTAACAACAGATGCGATTACTACTGACGCAGTGACAACAGATGCGATAACTACTGACGCAGTGACAACAGATGCGATTACTACTGACGCAGTGACAACAGATGCGATTACTACTGACGCAGTGACAACAGATGCGATTACTACTGACGCAGTGACAACAGATGCGATTACTACTGACGCAGTGGCAACAGATGCGAAAACTACTGACGCAGTGACAACAGATGCGATTACTACTGACGCAGTGACAACAGATGCGATCACAACTGATTCAGTAACAACAAATGCGATCACAACTGAATCAGTGACAACAGACGCGATTACTACTGACGCAGTGACAACAGATGCGACAACTACTGACGCAGTGACAACAGATGCGATTGCTACTGACGCACCGACAACAGATGCGATTACTACTGACGCAGTGACAACAGACGCGATTTCTACTGACGCAGTGACAAGAGATGCGATTACAACTGAAGCAGTGACAACAGGCGCGATTACTACTGACACACCGACAACAGATGCGATTACTACTGACGCAGTGACAACAGACGCGATTTCTACTGACGCAGTGACAAGAGATGTGATTACAACTGAAGCAGTGACAACAGACGCGATTACAACTGAACCAGTGACAACAGACGCGATTACTACTGACGCAGTGACAAGAGACGCGAATACTACTGACGCAGTGACAACAGAGGCGATCACAACTGAATCAGTGACAACAGAGGCGATTACAACTGAAGCAATGACAACGGACGCAATCGCAACTGAAATCGTGACACCGGATGCGATCACAACTGAATCCTTGACAACGGATGCGATCACAACTGGACCAATGACAACGGATGTGATCGCAACTGAATCAGTGACTGCTGATGGGATCACAACTGAAGCAGTGACAGCAGATGCGATTACAACTGAAGCAATGACAACGGACGCAATCGCAACTGAAATCGTGACACCGGATGCGATCACAACTGAATCAGCGACAACGGATGCTATCACAACTGAATCAGTGACGACAGGTTCTAATACAACTGAACTAGTAACAACATATGTGATCACAACTGAATCAGCGACAACAGATGCGATAACAATTGGAGCAATGGCAACGGATGCTATCACAACTGAATCAGTGACAGCAGATGCGATCACAACTAAAGCAGTAACAACCGTTGTCATAACAACTGAAGCAGTTACAACGGATGTAATGACAGCTGAATCAGTGACACCGGATGCGATCACAACTGGAGCAATGACAACGGATGTGATCACAGCTGAATCAGTGACAGCAGATGCGATCACAACTGAATCAGTGACAGCAGATGCGATCACAACTGAATCAGTGACAGCAGATGCGATCACAACTGAAGTAGTGAAAACTGAACCGATAACAGCAGACACGATCACTTTAGATATAAAAACAGATAAAACCGCAATGGAAGTTGCTACATCAGATACGATCACAACTGAAGCAGCTAGAACAGATGCAATCACAACTGAATCGATAACAATGGATGTGATCATAGCTGAATCAACCGAAGTAGTGGCATCAGATGCGATCACAACACATGGTATCACAAAAGATGATATTACAACAGATGATATCAAAACAGATGCTATTACTATAAATAATATTCAAACTGAAGCTATAATATCAACAATTAGCCATGAACCGAGTGAAATAACTACAGAAAACTTCAAAGTCACTACAATCTTTCCACATGTTACCTCTCTATCTCCCGAGATAATAATCATCCCTTCCATTATCGATAGAAACATCCATATCTTATCCACAACTCCTCAACAATCCACCGATGCCACTTCCCAGCCCCTTATAGATGCCATCATTGAAGGTACGGGTAATACAACAACACAGAATTTAACCGATATTGAAACAGCCATAGACCGTTTGACTGAGGATATTCTAGCAACTGTCACTGCACAACTAACGGATGCCCTTCGTCGAAACACCGACAACTCAAGCAATCACGTGACAACAGATGTTACACAAGACGCTTATAATGACGCCATTGACGCCTTAATTGAGCAAACGGCCCAAGATATCACATCCGCCATTATTCAAAGCCAAAGCGAGGCTATTTCCGGTGTCCTTAGTAACGTCACTTCCGGGAATGCCGATGACACCATGGCAACCATTGCGCAGGCGCTGGCTGATGTAACAGCTGCGGATATTCATAATGTGTCCTTGGAAATTGTGCAGGATACTTTACCTGGTGTCCTGGAAGCTGTAGAAGCCATAGATAATATAACGGCGATGGATAACGTTACCCAGCAACAGCTAATTGACGCCGCAATACCCATGGCAACGGTATCGTCGCTGATTACAATTAGTGTGAATAAGTTTATTGTTGATACTATAACGGCGGCGGTTTTGGAGTCTAACAATGGAACTGTAGAAATTGCAACCTTGGTTCCTGCTGAGATACAAGCAGACACGGATAGCACAAGGAAGACATCATTAGATGTCCTTTGGGTTTCCTTACCGATAACATTGATGGTTATCATTTTTGAGATTATGTTCTGGCTGGTTTGTATAAGGAGGGTGAAAGGGAGTGGTCAAGATAAAGCGCTAGTAACGGTGTATCGACAACAAACGCGGTATCGCATGGTAACGAGATGGTATGTTACCAAATATAGTCACTTTATGAATTATAGCAATTGAAATAGGTTGATTAGAAAAACAACCCGATCAACAGGTGCTAAATCCTTTTTATGTATATATTTTGAAATGACATTGCCCCATCGCTGTAAAATCCCCATTTGTAAAATTGAATTTATAAGCAATTTGGCTACATATGAAGAAAGCCATGTTTATTCTTACCTATCATCTGTGTATATAAATCAGATAAATTTTGAAATAAAGATTTGGTATCGAATATCTTAAGGCAGTAAATTCATACGTTTTTAATATAAAATCATGTACATATTCTTCATTTTTATATACAAACATTAACTAATCATTAATATAAGAGATATTAAGGTTAAGATTTATCTCATTTCTTCTTGGCGTCTCATGTTTGCATAGGGTCCCTTGTAAATTATTCATATTTAACTGTATGTCCATATATGTTAAACATAGCCAGTAAAGATGCGTTCATTGACTAGGGGTGGAGTCTATTTATGCCATAAAAAGGTAGAAATGTCAGTAAATATAGTCAACTCAGCGAATTTGAGATATCGATGTTTGCAGACCTTGTTTATGTGGGTTTTTGTCAGAGGAATTTGGAATAGAATGGTTTTAAGAAGAGCAACTAACTAACAAAACCATGTTCTTCATTGCATGCATTGTAATATATGTAAAGTAATGTGACTTAAAACAGTGGACAAATCCCATCAACAATGTTTGAATCCTTCGAAACTTTGACCTTGTATAATTTATTAGATATTTGTCGAAGGAACTGAAAACTCTTAGAGAATATAGCAACGTTTCGATCGAGCATTTTAAAAGTTAAATGAAGCATATTTAACAAAAAATATATTGAACATTTAATATTTGTAACTTTTTCTGTAAATTATCCACAAATAAAGAATGTCACAAAATACTTGACTGTATTTAGCGGGAAAACGTCAGCAGCAGTAATTTATTCGTCAAATGATTACCATGTAAAACCCGAGGATAGTTATTTCGCTCAATTTTGTGTGTATATTTGAACTTGTACGAGCATTAAATAGCATATCATCTGGCTTTAATGACCTGATTGCGTATTTACCTACTATAAGATTGTATATATTATTCAAAAAAGGTCTATTATCAAAGAAAAGAAAACGTATATTAAAAACCATTAAAAATATATACTATTCCAAATTGTAATTATGTAATACATACAATTTTTCAATTTTCAAAATTTGAATGTTGGCATTATAGTTTATATACCATACTTTCAGGCAGTTATTTAAAAATTATATCTACCTACATGTATATCATCCAAGCTACAATTCGCTTACAAAGAATTATTAATGTTTACAAGCATATGGTTTACATTATTTTCTCTAAGAAAACGTTTTTGTATATCGCCTTTGAAAACAATATAAATATTTTATATTCAACGTTGTTTACTCTTTTTTCTTTTAATCTCACACTCACATTTAACACACACAGTATTTCATCAAACGTCACATATTATCAATATTCAATGTATATATAATATTTATTTATACGCCTGTTATATACAGGTATTTAAAGTCTTGGTACAATAAAGGTATTCTACATTTATATGGTATTTATCAAAAAAAACTTTCAAGCAAAACGTGTTTCAAAATTTGAATACGTTTCATTTATATCCACAAAAAGGTTAGAGAATGGCACTAGAAAGATGCATTTAATATAAATACTTATGTTAGATATAAAACTAACTATCACGTTTGATTAGCAGTTGATAAATTGAAACGCTGTACGATACATCTTTAAATCTCATGATCGTATTCCCGAAAGATTCCGATCACATTTAATGCGAATATATATGCGAAGCATTCGAACAAGAAAAATGCATTCTCACTTGCAGGCTTATCGGTTGTTTGCGTTTCATTTTCCTTTCTAAAATCACCTTTGTTTCATACCTCACAAGAAAGTAAAAACGCAAAAAGAATCGTTTTTAAATTTCATAGACTGACAGTGTCTCAAAAATAGTAGTGCAAGCCTCAGTGTTAATTTTGGTTTTCCAGATTTTTCTTGTTTGCATGTTTGTGACTCCGTTAACATTAAACCCATAAGTTCACACCTCACAAGAAAGTAACGGGACCGCCACTCGTGAAGAACGTATGATCCCGATAGAGGTCGCTGTTCGCATGCGATTTATCTTCTTCCGGTAAATCATTTATGACCTTGACCGTACTCTCCGTACTGATATTCGACCGAATCGTTCCCGATGGATTCTCAGCCATTTTGGCCGCGACTGCTTTAAGCACAGGCGTATCAAGTCTGTTCAATTTTCCACTTTTTTTGTTTTTATCGACGAGAGAATAAGGTGGAAATTCAACCGGTGGGCTACTCTCAGATTGATTATTGTTCGCATTGGTATTAATAGAGGACGGCTGGTTTGTCGCAATAGACGATGCGCCATCCGCATATATCTGCATTTCCGCTTTTGAGGATGCCAGCGACTCCCTTGCATTCGGATTCCGTGTTGTTGCCTTATTGACTCGTTTCACAGTATCGAACGCGCATGCGCTATCGTCGTCTCCGGCAAACGTAAACCACACCATATCGCCATCGTCCTCGCCCGCGGGATAAATCGACGAATTGCGTTCGCTCATGCGCTCTTCTTCCGCTATGACGTCATCGAGCATGCTGATACCGGAAGTGGTTTCATTTCCGGTTTCGGATGAAGTGGTGACTTTGACCATGATGGGCTTGATCTTGGGGTTGTTACCTTTGTATTTGTTATGGTTGTTGCTGTTGACAGATCTGGCATCCTCCATATCATCATTGCTGTATATACTCATCCTGTTATCGCCGGTTTTGCCGCTATTTTTGGATCTTACGTCATCACTAACTTTAGACCGCACCGACGCAGGTTTTTCGAACGCGTCCTTTCGCATATCGACATAATCATCATCGCTCAGCGTCTCAATAGACATGTGATCCTGCTTTTGTCCTTCCTCATCCCCAGAACCAATGATCTCCTCTTTCTCTTCCTCGCGATACGTCAGCGGCGGCATCTCACTACTCAGTTCCGGTCGCTCTGGAGACGCCGGTGTCACTTCGATGAAAATCGTCTGCTTCGAAGGAGCGTTTTCGTCGCCCTCTCGCGGGGATTCGATGGGTGAGCCAACGGAACTGCGTGGACTGTCGCAAGGAATGTCGATTTCTATGGTTTCCTCTTCTCTGCAGTAGGAAAACTGTTTCTTGTCTTCCTCGTGGCACACGGTAGATAAATCAAGTTTTGGAACGATGTTTGATTTGGCTGTTTCATCGGAATACGCGACCGACTTGTCTGCTGTAGCATCTTCGTCATCACTTATTCTTTCACCAAATGATCGATCTTCAGCGGATAGATTTTTAGTCTTGTGATATTTTCGCATCACTGGGTTCAAATAAGCGTAATCATGGTCCTCACTCTCATTCCCAGAAAACTCAGGGCCTTCGCGTTCAATATGTTCCTTCTCGTTCTCGATGTCTGGTCGCGAGGGCGGTATCTCACATTCGACTTCAATCACAAGATCTCGCGCCGTTCGTGGTCTCCCAGTGTCATGTGACGAAGTACTCGCTATGGGTTCCAAGTCACGTGATGAATTCGGAGGCACCGATATACGTGTTTGTCGAACGCAGTCAATAGGAACATGATAAATAGAGCTTTCCTGCTCATCTATTGCTGAATTCCTGGTTTTCGCGATCATCGATCCATTCGATATCATACTGGAGCGCGCATCCGTTCCAATCGATACCGCCCGACCCTTTCCGTGTCTCATCGCAACCGCGCTTTTAACCCATCCTTCTGTATCTCCTCCCTCTATCCCACTTATCCCACTTCCGCTTGCTATTGCTTGCATCCCTCCCTCCGTACTCGTTTCCGTTTCGAGCTGCCCGAATATCTCCGGCGCTATATGCGCTAGATACTGCTCATGCGCTATGAGACTCTTCGTGTCGCTCCAATGTATTCCTTGCACGGGCGTTTGCGTTGCTATGGGCGCGCCCCCTTTGTCGTCAACGACGCGCTCGTTGTAGCGATGGCGACTGTTGGCAAGGAGACAAAGGAGGAGGATGAGGAGGAAGAGGATGAGGAGCGAGAGGAGGGCGATGACGATGATGAAGATGAGGTCGTTCGAGTCGTCTTCCGGTTTAACCTGTTTAAGGCAATCAATTATATCATATTATACAGTGGACATATGAACATAAGTATTTTCCTGTGTGTTTGTTGATATTTAGAAAATCAGTTATATTGTCATAACAATTTAATCGTTAATAGTAAACATAGTTAAGGATATTGTTTAAAGCCAGTGATAGTTTTAGTTTAAGTACTTTCCTTTGCGTTGATTGATATTAGGCAAATCAATTATATTTACATAAGAATTGGATAGTTAATAATAAACATAATCAATTTGATTTAATATCAGTGATAGTTTTAATTGAAGAGGTGCGTTATATGTTATGGCTCAATACTGTAGAATAGAAATCGGGAGCAGTAAATTAATGGTCCCATGCAATGATAATGGGATATTTTTACCGGACGCGAAGCATCTTTTTCAGATGTTATTTGTCTAAAAAAAAACGTTTGTTCATTAATTGAAATCATAACCAAATTAGACAGGTGTTGATATCAGGTATAGGTGCATTTATATGTATAGCTTACCGTATCATCCGTAGTCGGGATAGGACAAACACATTCACGCGTTGTTTCATCGGTCGTGGCTTCTGTTGTAAATGAACTGGTTTCCGGATCAATTTCAGTAATTTCGGAATCGTTTGACGTAGTTATTTCAGGATTCTTCGTCGAACTAATATCAGAACCACTATCAGTCGTACTTTCCGATGTTTCTTCAACAATTAGTTGAGAAGTGGTATAAGGTTGTGTAGCGGATGAAACCTCAGTGGTAGGTGGAGGTGAAAATGTTGAAACGGTATCATCTACCTCAAAGATGACCTTTGCAAAACTGGACCTACGACAATATAATGCTACATAATTTATTCAATGTATACAATGTATAAATTATACAATGATATGTATGAAGATATTTTTTTAGGTAGCTATGTTCATTTTTTAATTTTCTTTGACAAGAAAAACATCATTTCCATCCCTTATAATTTATAAGACAACCAATCCCAAAAACAAATCTTGATGTTTAACATTGCACCTATAAGATACATTTTTCGTTTTGCACGATCTGTCTCTCCATATCATTTTTTCATGTATCCCTCCCTCTTACCTCCTTTGGCTCACTATGGGCGCCTGATCCGTGGCCTTCACCGCCATTTCAATCACATTTTCTACCACCAAAGTGATGTTGGATTTCACCAATATATATCCACTTGTTGGATCGATCACAAAATTCTTGGCATTGTCATCACTAAACATGGAGTCGATGGAGTAGAGGATGGCAGCATTAAGGCCTGCATCGATGTCCATTGCCTCAACCTTTGACAAGCAAAATCATATTGCGTTTGATTTCTTAGTTTAGCATGAAATTGTTTGATAAAAGGATACATGCGTATCATACGTGCGTAGGAATCTAGATTGATCTATTGAGAAGGCAACGCTTTTTTTTGTTATACATATTCACAGTACATGGCCAATCTCCAGTGGCCACACCTTCTCAGATTCTTACCGGATGATTTAAAGAAAAAGCATAATTTTATAAAAGATATGTTTACGTTTTCTATTTTGTTTTTATTAAACCTGTAACGAAGATAAAAAGGGGGCTTCATACATAATCCATACCTGACCAACGACCATCCCTTCTTCTAGCTCTGGTGGGATCGCAAACACGTAAACACCAGACTGAGTGAAATTCGGTGCGTTGTCATTGATGTCCATAAGGTTAACTGTGAGAGAACTTCGGTTGCTGGACCACATTTTGGTGGTTTGGGTCTCTTGTGCGTAAACCTTGAAGCAAAAATAGGTCCAAGTGTAATTCTGTTATACAGAAAATGTGTGTTTCTACAACGGACAAGATTCGAAACATGTTTCATTTAGATATTGTCCAGTTTACACAAAACCTCTTCATGACCTCATGCTGACCTCATATGAGTTATTTTATAGTCACCATGAGTTCATGATGAGGTTTTGTGTAGACTGGGTGATACTGTGACATTGAATATGATGATTTCATAATATCATTCGCAACTCTACAAACTAATAAAATAACTATATGATGCTATTATGAAATATGCAATTTAAATAGAATGATAAAATATAGAGGTCTCACTTTGCATGTTATACTTTCGACCATTTCTCTGTCCAATAAATGTTCGTCTTGGACGAATATTTCGCCCGATGGAGCGTTGATTTCAATGGCGTTTGAATTGCATTCCTCCATGACGTATGCTATTTCGGAATTTACTCCCTAAAATAATAACAAAAATATTGATTGCAAAAGAAAAGAAAACCAATACATATGTCGCTGGTTGCTTTGATACACATCGTGACATAGAACCGATAGCATCGGTGTCTCGGTCAACACCCTCATATATCATTTCTTAAATGTGTTAAATGTATATTAAGTCGGTAAAGTTACTTCGTTCGGAAAACAATAACTAAATCCTTAATTGATTCGTTCTTGTAACTATATTTGCAACTTTGTTTGACAAAAGGCCACTCACAATGTCCCGATCTGTCCCGCTAACGCGACCCACAAACGTTCCATTGGCCAGGTGTTCCTGAACCGTGACGTCGTAAGATGACATTGACATTTCTGGTGGATGATCGTTCACATCAGTGACGTATATAAGGAGTTCAGCAAACGCTCTACGTTCCAGGTGATTGTCGATTTGGTACGCCTGAAAAATCAGCAAGTGCTTATTGTAATGTATATTTGAAATACTTCACCAAATTACAGTGTAAGCATTTGTTTGTCATCACAGGCAAATTGTAATCATCTTAATTCGATAATTGCCGTTTATGAATTGCTAAATGTTTCTATTTATACAGTGGCGCGCAGGCTTAACTTCTCGATTTCTCTAACGTTTAGCGTTTAGCGTTTAACGTTTAAGGATTTGCAAGATCAAAATATAGCGTGTAACGTTTAGCGTTTAACGTTTAGCGTTTAGCGTTTAACGTTAAGCGTTTAGCGTTTCATGAAAGGGCATATAAGAAATTAAGATAAGCACTCATAATGATGTCCTTAATATACCCTTCAAACCTGTGGGTGCTATGGTTTAGCGTTTAGCGTTTAACGTTTAGCGTTTAGCGTGTACCCTTTAGCGTTTAAGGGTTTAGCGTTTAGCGTTTGAGCGTTTAACTTTTAGCGTTTAGCGTTTGTCTCGAGAAGTTAGGAGTGCGCGCCACTGTACCATCATACCTCTATCATTAAGTTATAAACATCCTGTTGCTCCCTGTCCAGTGTCGATTTCGGGCTAATGGTTCCATCGAGTGGGTCAATTGCGAAACGTGTATCTAAAATAGAATATAACTGATTTTATTAGACAACAAAATGTTGCATTCGCTAATTAGATGCTTCGACGTTTACGTATTGTAAGCAATTCTAATTTTTCAAAATGATTGATCCAGCAGCTTTATTACCCTCATTAGATTTCAAATGCTGCAGATTATTTTTAGAAAATATTTATCAATTTCTAATATTCATAAATCTTAATAAAGCTGTTTCACACATTACGTGATAAGTTTAAAACCACCAAAACATCTTATCACAGCCTTATCACTAACCATTTCCCACAATCGCGTACTCAACCGTGGCATTAATCCCGAAATCCATATCGTAAGCATATACAGGCGGCGTCGTTTCAAAATAAGACCCAATAATAGTCGCATTTTCCTCGGAAAACCAAATCTCGTAGGTCACGTGACTAAATCTCGGATCTTGGTCATCGCCGTCCTCGAGAGTTAAAGTGATGAAGGTCGTTGTGTTCAAGGTCACGTCGGTTGACTTGTCCTAAAAAGAGTTCAGGCGCATTCACACAAAATAAAAGCTCGACAAAAATTTAAAAAACGCATTTTTGTGAACGAAATGGATAAGACTCTAATTGCTACGGCTTAATACAAAAGTGGCTCTCGAGCTTTCAGTTTTGGAGTTTTTATTTTCTTTTATATGCAAATTCTAGATTAAGTTCACAGTCACAAACAAATTGAACAAAATTTGAACAAAACGTATCTCCTAAATACTATATATGATATCCGAGACATACATTTTTCTTAGCTATTTGTTTCGATAAAACACTTCATATTTCATATACATGTACATTATTTATTAACAATTCAACATTAGATAAATATTAAAACTAAAGTTTGATTAACGTTTTAATCAATTTTACTATCAGGGTTAATGGGAAACATTTTTCATAATACATTGTCTATCGCCCATACTCACCACAACTGTTATCGGAACTATATGCTCTCTGCTCCCGAAATCGTAGTCGAGCAACCCATTCACAACTATTACTCCACGAGAGCTTCGACCGTCGCTCCCGAAATAGTCCGTTTCCTTGTGTTTTAAGAAAAGGTGCATACATGTACGATTAAAACCATTTCTAACCTAACAGCGCAAATGGCTAAACGAAACAAATCAAACGCTTAAACGAAGCCTTTCAAACGCATTTTTAGATCTTACACACACTCATTAAAATCAAGCGTCATATTTCATAAAAGAAGACTATTAAAATCTTAGCTTTTTCTTTTAATTAAGCATTTTTTAATCAATATGATTTGTAATCATAAAAGCAGCTTACTTGTATGTCATAATGCGATATCCCTCCCTCTACATCTGGATCATAACTCAGTCCCTCAGAAATAAATATCGTTGTACCTATCGGAGTCAACTGCAAAGCAAAAGCAGAGCATGGTATTTATTTCATTTATTAGTTTAAGCAAAATCTGGAAAAATATAGACTGGTACAAGTCTATATTTGGTACAAGTCTATATTTCCTTATTCACATAAAATGAAATGATAATAGAAAAATGAAAAGATAATAGAATCTACCAAAGCATGCAGCGTCTTTGAGAGCATGCAGTGTTTTTCTCATCTTCTTATAAAGAAAGTTATAATACAACAATCAAATATTGCTATACAAAAACGACCTCTTCGATTTACCTCGCTTATAGTTTTGCTATATGGACTGCAAAAGAACTCGGGTGCATAGTCATTCACAGGTTCGATTGTTATCAGCACTTGGCCTTTCGTCTGAAATAGTATCGAAGTTTAATTTGAATGTAAAATATCATAGAATTTAGTTTTCGACGATAAAAAATAAATGTACAAATCATTTATATCATATAGAACTACTTAGTTATATACAATAATAGTGTATCATGATATCGTTTGAATAACTTCGGTCGACATTAGACACTTCTTCTTATGTATGCATTCAATCCTCTCTATTAATAGAGTATAGAGTCAATTACTTACATATGCTCCACTAACGTGGTTGCATTCAAGCAGATAGTCAAGCTGGTTCTTTATTTGTCCCTGTTCATAAACAAACAATTTTTTTTTAGAATTCGAAAAACATCACTAATGAAAATACTAAAGAGTATAGGTATGATCAAGGAGTGATTTAATTTATATCCTGGATGAAATAATTATTTGCATTTTAGTCATCTTCACAACAACAATACGCCGCGTCAACCCGAAAAGCAGCGCAATAAGCCAAAAATGAAAATTATGGTCTTCTATGTTTTATACCAAATGTAGTTTTATGTTTGCAGCACATAATTTTGCTACAATTTTGACATTTGCTACAAACTAATTATTTTGAATTGTATGACAACCAAACCAGAGTAAGTATCCGTCTTAAACAAAAATCTAATTTCAATTATCAAAACCAAAAGTTTAAGGGAGTGTTCACCCGGAACAGGACTAAAAAACTCGAAAAGGTGTTTGTTATGTTTTTATTCCAATTCAATTCAAGAAAAATGCATATTCCAAACATAGATTATTCTTGAAGTAAAATTGGTATAAAAACATAACAAAATCGCTTTCTAGCTCTTTTGGCCTGTTTCCCGTGAACGTGCCTTAAAGCTTAAGGCCAAAAACCTACTGCTGGAAGCGCATCCCCTCGGTTGCTATGGTTACAAGATAATGTTTCATCTGTATCCGGTTCCTGAAATGAAGCAAAATGTCATCATGCATCATTACATTCGTCCAGTTCTTCTTTTTTATCGAAATTTTCTAAATATCAAATTTAAACTCTCTGATGGAAATGAAGTTTAAATGTGGTATTTAGAAAATGTCGATAAAAAAATGCATATTCGTCACTTCGAAAAAAAAAACGGACGAATTGTGTGTGGTAATGCCAGATAGAGCTATATAATTGAATGTATTAAACCTATAGAATTTGTGAGCTTTATTAAGTCCATTTCAATGCATCCAAACAAATTAAAGTTGCCAATTTGCCAATGATGACGTCTCAATACTTATCATCGTACTTCATATATGTATTGTGATCAATACTTGCCTTACAAAATATTAAAGAGCATTTTGACAACACTTTACCGGTTCTCTTGGTCTTGGATTGAGTATATTAATGGCAAAGGATGACTGCAGGACTATACTGATATTGTTTCCATCGATATAGAGTTCAGTGTAGTTGTCCACTGGATTAAGAGCCAAGTCTATACCAGTCATGTTCATTGTGAAATTGAATAGTGCAGTTCCTAAAAATATATATACAATTTTGAAATTATTTTGACTTGATAAACTCATTTATAACCATCATATGTTTCAATATCTTATATGTGTCATATCATGTCAAAATTAAGATGATTCGCTTTATCAAGATGTATCATTTGTTGAAAAAACTCATAATATGCTCTATATGGGTTGTCAATCAATTTTTTTAGTAACTAGATAAGCATCATCGATGTTTAACAAATACCTTTCCTAATCTATTAACATTGTTCCAAACTGACAATCTTAATCACGATCAAATCATGAGAAATTTGCATTATAGACTACGTTTTACAACATCATTAAATTACCTGCATTTAAATTTTCTTGAAATACATCTCGTAAAATGCTTGGTATATCAGCGCATTCTGTAATGTATATATTCATTTTATAAATTGTTTCATAATTTACAAGTTATTGTTCAAATCAACAATGTTTTGTTCAAACTATTTCAAATTAGGGTAATTTTGCATAATTAGATCAGAAAATAAAAGAGTGAGTCGTCATGGCACATTGCTTTATTATTTTTCATATTCAATCATGATTGAATTTAATTTCAAATTCTACGTGGTGGATATAGCGATTCACTCCCAAATCAAATGAACGTTTATCTCACAAAGTCCACAATATAAGAATGTTTTCATTTTTTAAGCAACTTGAGCTTTTCTATACATATAGAAATAAAATATTAAAAGACTTACTGGATGATTCAGATTCTTGAATCAAAACGAGAAAAATAGCCAAACAAATTGTTATCCTCTTCATGACTATTGCTTATTCCGGTAATATTAAATTTTAATTATTTTAAATTGTTTTACTCAATATATTGTACAATCTTCATTTCAAATGTGTGTTGATAACCAAAGATAAATATTTCAATTATTTAAGCATATCATTGCGTTTTAATCATAATCAAAAATACATCAAACTCCAAAAAGAAATGAATAATTATTATAAGGAGTGACCCGCAATACAATTATTCCTCATCGTATCCGCGATATTTTCCAGTCGCGTTTCGAGTGCCAATGTCATAAAAGCGTGAGCGATTTAGAGTGAGCGCGTGCCTTATCTCTTATTTTGGCGAAAACCGCTGCTCAAATGGAATGTCACTTTCACGCGATTTGCGCGCTAGTGACAAATGCCTTTGGGGCGACTTAGATAAGAAATGTTTATGATGCATATAAGAAAAATGATATTTGACAGTTTAAAGATTCACCAAGTTGATCTTTGCTGGGTACTTGAAATCTTGTATTTTTTAGCAAAAATATTATTATGCATTTAAAGTATCTTGATGATTAAGATTGTTTTATCTATTGCAGATTTCATTGTATCGTATTTATATCTTTTTATAAAATTAAAAAGAGCCTCGTCAAACCGTATTCCATTCTCGAAAAATCATCCCGCATGTCGATATCAAATACGTCGGTATGGCGTCATTTTAACACTACGGTAAAATATAGCATTTTGTCCTCATGGCGACGTCACATTGGCATCACGGCATCGGGACGTACATGTAAAACCTTTACAAAAAGGATAACAATCCAAATATGATTCAAATATGTCAGCATCGGGACATTAGATATAGAAGTTTGATATGTGTGACTATATGTACGCATTATAGTAAGTCACATGCTTTAAGAAACAAAATCCCAACATTTTCGCTTATCCGGAAATTGTGTATTTTATGTCACGCAGACCCCAGCAAAGCGAATATACCAAGTCGCTTAGAAGTGAACATGAGATGTTATTTTAAAATATCGTTATTACTACGTATTAAAGACAAGCTCACTTGAGTTTATGGAGTGGTGGTTGGGGCTTTTTGGGATTCGAGAAAAGAAAAGTGACAATTACTTTGATTTCGTATTTGCTGCCAATGTATTCCCATATATACTGTATATGAGACAATCATATATATTTCTTGGGTGGGAATTGTTCATACTAACATTTATTCATTTATCACTCATAACTCTCAATCATTGAAATAAATTCAAAATATACAAAAGAGGCATTCCTCAACTCATTGTAGAACGAACACCTACAGTCGCGGTCACCCGAAACAGGTCAGAAAATAGCTCAAAGCAGGTTTGTTATGTTTTTATACAAATTGTACATGAAGAAAAAAGCGCGTTATTTGTAAGTTTGAATTATGTGCTTTTTTCTTTACGTGAAATTGATATAATGCACACTAAAAACCCGCTTTGAGCTTTTTGGCCTGTTTTTGGTAAACGCGGCTAAAAGCTGTTTAGAAGTGAATGAGCTTATTTATTTTGTTATTGAAATAATGCAGTGGATTTGCTATAAATGCATTAAAAATGGTAAATTATCTTCTTTGTTTACTTGGTCCTCCGAGAGTTCTCATTTGCAATGTCAATTCGCTAGGTTTAAATACAAAAAGGGTCAATAATGTCTACTTATAATGCTTAATTAGTTAAGCCATAAAATTACATGGTCTTATTTTAAATCTGTTGTTTTAGTTACACAACCCTCAATCAACATCACGATTCATATCAAGTTTCCAGATAGATAGTAAAGCTTTACTGTAGGTTATCTGACCACGCCTTCTAATTAGAAATGCACTCACCAATACCACAATAAAAACTCAACTGACACCACTATCCATATGATGCGTCCACTTCGGAATTTGTGTCTTCGTTTTGTCAAAATGAGCACGAATCAGCACTTGTATGGTCCGTAAAATTGACATGGGATGAGAAAGACTGTACTTCACACTTTTACATCCTTTGTCATTCCTGTGCTCTAATGGTACATAACAATTTCTGAATATACCTATTTTTCGATAAGCGTACGATTGGATAACTTAACTTTTTGCCGAAAAATATCATATAATTTTAAATGTCAATTAATCGCTTTTAATCAATATCAGGATTGTTTATTGTTTTATAAATCGAAATTTAAAAAATCCTATTTTATTTTGAAAAAGTAAAGCATATACGTCAGAGATCTTTGGATATTTTCAAACCATTAGCGTTTTTCACTATATTATTGCGCATAATTATTGCCGTTACACAATCAACATGATGGCCTTAGATTGGAATTTTATTGGATTTATACTCTTGCTTTGTGGTAAGTCAAACTATAACATAGTAATCGGAGTTGTTCTATCTTATTCCCTGATTTAGTAAACTTTTTAATTGATAGCTAATAATTATTGTTATTTCAGTATCACTTATTATTGTGTTTAATTATTTAGTTATGTTGTTCAGTTAAGTAGTGCAGCAGTAAACAACAAGTTAACGAATTGTCACTGAAATAACAGTACTGCATAACCTTTCATTAAATTAAGATATATTTCTTCAGTAATATTCCTATCTGTTAATTAACTTTTTGTTGCATCATGCACGATTTTATGAATGGAATGTTAAACTATCAAATTATTTTATATTTTGATATTTTACGCATCGAAGTATAAATCTAGTATAGGAATCACCATATAAATTGATAACTCGTCCAAGGTTAAGTATGAGATAAAAAAGAATGCAAGATTCTTTTAGATATCTAACAAAATAATTATGCGGCCATCGGCCAGCGACATTTATGACGCAGCTTGCGAAATCGGTATCTACAGTGTCGCGCGGTCCTAACTCCTCGATTTCTCGAACGTTTAGCGTTTGTGCGCTTAACGTTTAGCGTTTTATGAAAGGGGTTGAGTGAAGCTTTATTTGATTAAAACTCCTTTTGCTTGATAAGTTGATGGGTGCTCCGGTGATTCTAAACAACGTTTTTCACATGTCGAGTTATGTTTTCCCAATAATTGCATCAAATAAGCATATGAGGTTATGCATGATAACCGCTCATAATGATGTCCTTTATATACCCCCCACGTGTGTGGGTGGCTATGGTTTAGCGTTTAGCGTTTAACGTTTAGCGTTGATGCGTTTAGCGTTTAGCGTTGAAGGGTTTTGCGTTGAGCCCTTTGCGTTTAACGTTTAGCGTTATGACAAGAGAAGTTAGCAATGCGCGCGACTGTAATATAGCAATCTGATAACGCTGGATTGAATAAAATTCATTCAAAAAAAAACCTTAATTATTTTAGTTATATATTTTTTGAATACATTAAAAGTGGTATCTTTCTATTTTACTAAACAAATATCATTATTTTGTTTTGTATAAATTCCTTTATTGTATTTAAAACGGGATCTTTCCCAAATCAAAGTTTTATTTGGGTAACGTTCATAAAAGAATGTAACATTTTCTTGCCAAAATCAGCCTAAGTGATAGTTAGGGGCAGTAATTGTAGGAGCGTAAGTGTCTCGATTGCCATGGAGTTTGAAGCACAACTATAGCCGGTTGTACTCCGTGGTGTTTGCCCTCAACCAGTGTTTAGCTATGCTTGAGCGCTGGTTTATTTTCTTTCCTTGAGCCATAAACTGATATTTTGACACTGATTATTGTCAAGCCCATTAATTTTAATTAAGTGGACAAATACATCTTTGGGAACATGGACCAAGTGATGAGAAACACGCATTTCCCTAAAATGCCCAAGCGCGGCTTCAGGCTAACACCGCCGAGTGCAACCGGTCATATATATATATATTTTTTTACATTTTTGCTCATTGCCAATCTATATGGAACAGGCTCATTTTTAAGTCAAACGAGTCAGTTTAAGTATTTTAAGTTTATTTGGACAATGTCCTTTCTGGTGTGCCAGAGCGCATAGAGAACCTTACACAGGACCAACCGCCATGCATGTTAATAAGTCATATATTGTTTAGGTTTCAAATTACAAGCCCATGGCTATAGTTATGGAAATGTATGTTTGATTTGTTTCAGTTCCTCTGTTGGTTTGTGAAAATTGCGAAAATATAAAGGTACCAGAAAAGGCTTATGTAAGTGAAGATTCAGCACCAGGTATTTACCAATTGTTTGATATACAATATGTTTTTTGACATAATTTTATTGTTGAAACTTAAAAAGTTAATATAGTCAAATATATAATTAGTTCCTATATCAGAAGGCATAGCACATATGAGAACAAGTTCAAACAGATATTGAAAAAATTACTGTTCCAAAAGTATGATCAAACAATCCTAGATATCGAAAAGCATTGCTAACATGTAATTTTTCGGAGAATTAAAATTAACATGTCCAAGACAATGTTTTTATCATTAAAATAAAGAGTACTTTCTTAATGTTTTATCAATTAAAAACAATTGCATTCTTAATCTATTAAAAACCACAATATTCGTACAGGAACATTTATATTCAATATCAGCATCGATTCCACTGGAGTTAAGGAAACATATATAATAGCTAACGAAGAATTTGAAGATGGCGGCCTATTACGAATGGAGTCTTCCATAGATTTTAGTGAAAATAGAATATTCACTAATCAATCTATCCTGTTCAGAGACATTTCACCAAGAGAAAAACCTGTGAGTACATAATCCTTTAGTCATCAGACTACAGTGTAGATTCTATTATAATGACATTGATAATGGTTTAGATTGTCTATTTTAGAATTGCATTTATTGTATAAAAGTCATACAAAAGAATGGCAGTTGCTTGATAAAGAAAAGTAGATTAATCGAATGTTTGAACGTTCAAGCACCAGGCTCACGGAGGGACAATATTTAGAGACGCTAATAAGGGGCTCAAGAATAGTGCTCTATGCACCCACTAGGGGTCTCTACTAAATCTTGAGTCCTGAGCAATGTTGCATAATCACAGTGCTCATAAAGCATGCGTTGAAATCAAACATTTTTGGTCTTATTTCTCCTTCTATTATAAGCTTTCATATTAAACACGTATAAACAACTAACTTAATGAAACAGAATAGTACATATAACTGCTTATTTATGACATAGTTATAGTTGACATAGTTACAGATGACAAGATGCTACATATTTAAGAAACATACGACACAGATCTTATGCCACTTTCTATGCGGATAGCTAAACTAAAAGAATCATATTAACATCGCCCCCACCCATGAACATTTCCTACTTTTTGGCACAGAAATGAACACCCCCTCCCCCTCCCTTTTATAAAGTTCGTGTTTTTTATATAACTCTATTTTCTAAAGATGAATAAAAATATCAAAATTAATGTTACGCAAATTAACAAATGTTAGACGGAAATCATCTGCATTTTTGCAAGCAAGCCAAACTCCCAGCCCATCCCCCCTCCCCCACTCGGCGAAAATCCCCTCGCTTTTAATCATGATGGCATATCTTTATTAAAACGTTTTTTTTCTATAGATCGAATGCTATTACTATAATAAAGGCGTTTTACGTCAAGACGTCTGTCACGTGAACATGACGTCGCTTTGATAACAACTAAGGATGGCGAGTCATTGTCTTATAACGACATCATAAAAAATGTCTATATGAGGTTGAAATTACTTTGAAAGTTTGAAGTAACGTTGACGTCGCAAACGAAGTTGACCGTCATTAATGGCCGGGACGCAAGTCGACGGTGTCAGGACAATATTAAAAGTTTAGCTAACGTGTGGGTGGATTTTCGCAGGTGGTGTCCTTTTTAAAAGGATTTTATTGGAAAACAACTTTCAAAAATGTGAAGGGGGCTGGAGGGGGAGGGGGGAGGCTTTTGACCATTTCCCAGTTAAGTCTATGATTGCAGTTGAGAGTAGATTTTTATCTAATCGCTTTTTGGAAATTCCATATTTGTACCTTTGATATCTTGTTCACTATCATGTATCCAAGTTTAAATGACGCAATAAATTTGTAAGTCTTTGATCCAGATAAAGATAGCATACAGCATTTGAATCAGATTAAAACATAAATATCTGGATTTAGAGAAAATAAAGATTTAATAATGGGTGGGGGGGTTGGTGTTTAGAGGGGGGTGTTCCTACCAAAAAGGGGGATGTTCATGGAGGGGGTGATCTTGCAAACCCTTAGTTGTTAAACGCTTAACGCTAAATTAGGAAGAGAATGATGGGTTTCTGTGATAGTAAATGCCCAGTCTAAACGAAACATATTCAAATTGTATGTTTGATTTGTAGAAAATCATCTTTTGATAAAAAACTACCCAATAAGTAAGTTATCTCTTATATGTTGTTGCTATTTCTTGAGAGACTATACTTATGTACTTGTGGTGATGCGCTATAAAAGGCTTTGTATGTACACACACAGATTACATAACACCCCGCAACCACACCGATAAAGGCAGGGCGCATATACCGCTGGGCCTCGTTTTCGGTTGTATTTGCTGAGAGGTTCCTTATAGGGATCAAACCCGCAACCCCCCCCCTCCCCCCCCCCAAAAAAAAGGTGTTAAAACTGGAACTTAAC
>LQRL01153203.1:25019-38755 GCA_001703475.1 Hydroides elegans
TAATCATGAATAAGTAGAAGATAAACAAATAAACAAATCCATACGAATAAATGATAGCTTACGATAGCTTACGAATAAACGATAGCTTACGATAGCTTACGAATAAACGATAGCTTACCATAGCTTACGAATAAACGATTGCTTACGATAGCTTACGATAGCTTACGAATAAACGAATGCTTACGAATAAACGAAAGCATACGAATAAACGAGAAACGAATAAACGAATACGAATAAACGAATAAATGAATACGAATAGTTTTGCTTACGATAGTCAAATTGGAAGTGTTTTTAACTGTACATGATAACCTATATATTTGTTTAATAGGTACACTTTTGCATTGTATATTTGGACAAAATCAGGTCACTTTTGGGTTTGAACATGGCTGTATATATTATGAGGGGCACTCAACGATTTATTTTTAAAATCGATCTCGGAACGACATTAGAATTCCCAACACACTTATACGCAAGAATAACGAAAGTTTGAGGACTATTTTTACAATACATGAACTTAGTGATAAAATTGCAGGGTCGACCGGTAGACAGGTAGCCAAATGAGAACTATGAAGGTTATTGATATGCACCATAAAAATGTTTATGGGTATAACATATTCATGGAGATTATATTATTCATGTGGGAGATGGGTTGTTTATCTAATATTCGGACAGAATATTATAAATTATGAAACTTCAATTTACTGTAAAAAAAAGTACCATGTGATATTGTTTCTTTGACTTTTAAAGATATTTAAATACGTTTTAAGGGTGTAATGTGAATAAACCTTTCCATACTACGTAAAACTCAAATCTCAAAAGTGATCAGATTTGCCTGAATATTCTATGCAAAAGTTAATCTATAAATGTGAATTCATAAAGGCTTTACGTATACGGTAAACATGGAATCGAAGAAACATGCCTGTTTGTTGGTAAAACCAATAGTTATTTTGAGGAGTCGTATGCTAAATTGCGTTGCGTATATGTTCGCAGCACTCTATTATCATAGTGAGTTGCTGATCATGGTTTTAGCTACAAGAGACGCTTGAGCGTTGCTCAAGTTAGCATATGGGTTGCAGATCACTTGCTTGACTAAAGGCGATTGAGCCTTGCTCAACACCAATGACTATTTGTTCATGACCGTCTAAATACTGGCTATTTTTTCACAGACGAATATTAAGTACTGCATTTATTGAGTAATATAACTTATATTTGCTAACAAAAAAAAGTGAAGTGTAGGTAACGTGTTTTACGTAATTCTTTATGACGGTACATGTATGTGCAATGGTTCTAGGGCAAATCGACCCCACTCCCATCGGCGAAAAGTCCCAACCCCCTCCACCTTGCGAAAATCCTCCACATAATTGCAAACCTAAGATAGCGAGTCATTTTCTTCAAATGACATCATAAAAATATGTATCAATGACGTAAAAATTACTTTGTAAGTTTGACGTAGTAAGTTTGACTCTAATGTTGACGTCGAAACTCGACATTGTGGATACGTAATTTATGGCTGCAATGTAACTTGACGCTACAAGGAGGGGGTGGGTTTTTCGCCTAACCTGCAAAAGGGGAGGGGATTTCCGCCGGGGGTGATTTTTCGCCGATGGGGGGGGGCTTTGACATATGCAATTATTTACATGTAGAATATACATGTAAATTTATACTGTTTAATCTATCCGTTGGTAATATACAATATTAGTTGAAAATTCAAATTTCTGACGAGAAAAAGTGGTGGAAAATGATGATGTACATAGTACGTACTCAATGCAGCTGACCTCGACTCCAAATTGCATAGACGTAAACCTGATGCGTAAAGATACGTACCAAGTATAGTGAGAACAAAAGTCAGCAAGAATGCGTGAGATCCAAACATATTTTAGATATATTCCCAAACTAACCTTTACCCTTACGTACAACCAATATGGCATTATATTGATAATGGATGCCTTATCATCATTGAGATATTTTGGGATTCCGATGTGAAGATACTCGAA
Organism: Hydroides elegans; assembly: GCA_001703475.1. NCBI lineage: Eukaryota > Metazoa > Annelida > Polychaeta > Sabellida > Serpulidae > Hydroides > Hydroides elegans. The sequence goes on from LQRL01153203.1 coordinate 27,014, forward strand.
AGTGATAAACACAATCTTTATATTAGTATGTTTTTTTTTAAATATTTAACACATTGTTTAAGACTGATTGTTTTCAATCATATCTAAATCCAAACAATTTACAAAAACATCATGGTGAATGATGGGCTATATTCTCAAGTATAAATAATAGCGAAAGCGTCAAAATAAGTACTCATTTGTTTATTTGCTTTTGAAAATGTCCAATCAAAAAGTGCTAACGAGGTGTTAAGTGACGCTTGAGTAATGCTTGCAGAACACCGACCCAAAACGTTGATCAGAAACCCAAAGTTGTTTTCTGGCAAACACCAAGCTTTGCAATATCAGGAGTATCAAGCGATTTATTCGGTGAAATATCTATTCTGTCGGGACATCTTCCTTGTAGGCATTTCAAAAAATAGAACAAATATTAAAATTTTAATTTTATTTTATTTCAAGAAATAGGGTATGCATTTTCAGCAAATTAGGGGTAGGACATGGGAATATACTAACTTTGGTGGACTTTCAGGGGGCATGAAACATTGAAGAGTATCTATTCCTGTTGGCAACGTTTTGCTGGCAACGATTTTTGGGATTTCCTTGCTGGCAAACAATGAATTAAGATTTTACGTAAAGGAATTAAATTATATAAAAAAAATAAGACATATAAGACACACTTCTAAAAATCGGGTACTCCTGCAATGTTGAACTCCCATAAGAACACGCCTGCAACCCAAATTTTAGCTTGGGTAATACCATCCTTAAACAACGCTGAAAACACGCTTGAAAGTTTGATCAGCAACCCAACATAAAATTAATGCTGTATGTGTCACTTCAAAGCGAATCGTGCATTTATCACTTAAATGTTTTGTTGCTTATGTTTTTACCTCTAGAATAAAAATCAAGATTTTCATGTAGCAGCAACAACAATCAAGTTGATAAAAACAATGAAGATTACTCATCATATTTTTTAGATTATGGCGGGGTTATTTGTCGTTGTAATAGAAAACGTTAATGACCACACACCTGAATTTCTGTGCTCACCTTATCACAAAACTATTTCAGAGGTAAGAATTGAATTTTACAATAAATGTCTTTGTTAAATATTTGAATGTAAGTTATATTAATTCAAATATGAGTGTTCTCATGAATTTAACATTGCATTGATATCAACAACTGTGTTCATTCTTTTTTTCAGGGTACCTTACTCAATGATATCGTATTCTCGATGAAGGGTCTTGGATTTGATATGGATGAGCGAGATGGCTCAGTTCAAAGCTATGGACTTGCGGTACGGATTTTCATTTTACTCGATAAGAATATCAATGTTAAATTCGATTAGTTAGTTTAGAACTAAATTAATCCCCGGTTTATTTATAAATTCAAGTATGATATTAGTTGTATTGACTTTTCCTATAAAGCAATGAGTTTTCATATATGAGTGTTTAGTATATCTCATCATTTGATAACTTTCAGAGCACGGGCGATGGAACGTTTGGTCTCTCTGAAGATGGTGGGACTTCGGAAGGAAATATCGCATTATTAAAACCATTGGATTACAATTTTGGACAGAGGGAATATATTTTAAATATCACAGTGACGGTAACTATTTTGATTTCACTATTGAGAGATTATTCACAGCTATTTTGTAAGGACACTATAAGGACGTATTATTTGATTTTTTTCATCATTGCATTAACTTTTATGTTCAATGGAAATAGACATATACAGGTATAGAGCTCATGCTATATGTACACGTATATAAAAAATGGCAATCGCCAAAAATATAAATTAATTCACTATCATATATGTACTTAAATATATATAATGGATAAAATATTATTTTCTAATGATAAACCTATGAAATAAAATTGTGTTCATTTTAAACACTTTATTTGATTAAGGATAAAGGAACTCCGTCGCGTTCTAATTGGACTGAATTGCACTTGACCATTGCGGATTATGATGACATGTCCCCGGTCTTCGACAACGAGCTCTACCAACTACTAATAGATGAGGTATGCTCATATGAGGAATATACTCATATTATTAGAATACTATGATAATTATATAGAATCATATCTATCCTAAAGAAAACGTTGATAGTTTGTGATATGATCTCCGCTAAACATTTTGTCGTTGCAAAGTTTTTGCTAGACAATCGCCATAAAATGGTGGTTCGTTTTGATTGCATAAATCTACTTTGATGATATTATCTTAGTTCAAAACTAAATTGTTTTGTAAATTAGTAACCAAAAGACCACATATTCACAATATCAGTAAATGTGATGAGCATCCTTTTCATCAGAATGAAGGTCCACTGGGTTCTCTTGCAACGACACCTCCCATATATGCATATGACCAGGATTTCGGAATCAATGCAACAATAAACTATGAACTAACAGCAGGTAAGGTTTCTAAATACTAAACAGTGATAGCACGAAACTTTTGTTTAATATTCAAAAGTGAATATTAAATAATTGGAATAGAAAACCGTTTTAAACGATTTAGCTTAACACTTAATTATGCATGAAGCATTTATTTCTCTTTATTTTGCAGGCGAAACGGATGTTTTCTCCGTTGATCCAATAACTGGTCTTGTATCAATTTCACAAAGCCTGGACCGAGAGGATATTCCACGTTATCAGTTAACCGTCAAAGTAAGGTTTTACCAAATACTTGTCACGTTATATTTCAAAGAAGTGCGTGTTCTCCTATCAGTTATAAGTACCATTCAATCAAACATTCCAAAATCAAAGATGTCATTAAAAGAGTCATTAAAAGAATATATGGATATTTATATAAACATTGAAATTATTTTTGATACAAATTATTTCTTTTTTGGTTAGGCTTTCCAAGTAGACAATCCCCAAAAGCGCGTAGCTTTCTCCACTTTGGAAGTCATTGTACAAGACATTAACGATAACTCACCTGTGATGGACCGCAAAACGATCGAGGTCACAATACCGGAAAACGCACCCGATGGCATGTTTGTGACTAGGGTTACTGCTTCTGATCCAGATGAGGTATAATACATTATGCTGACCTGAATAAATCTAATTTACATTTTGATATTTGATGACGATAAAATCCAATCGATTTTGAAATTTCATATTATAGACATAATGTTGTAGGTTAATATTACGTTTCTGTATAAACACACATTGTAGTGTCGGACAAAAATCCACCATCCTGGAATGAATCACATTATAGGTTAACGGATTTCAAGAGACAATCTTGTTTGTTTATACTCGTTTTATCATTTGTTCACACTTATCTCATTCTAAAATGGAAATGTTATACTTTACATGATGGCATTCTGTATTTCAGGGTTTGAATGCACATTTGGAATATAGCATAGACGATCCAGATTCTCCTTTCGAAGTTGATCGATACACTGGCGAAGTTACAGTGAAAAACAGCACTCAACTGGATCGTGAAACCAATGCTGTGATTGACCTTACGGTACAACCAATATTCTGTTATGTCTAATTCAGTCTGTCGCGATTTCAGAATTATTATAAGACCGAACTTGGATCCCAATCTTTATTTTGGTATAACATATAATCCGTGCATAACATATAATCCGTGCCTGTTGGTATCCTTAGTTTAATCGTTTTTATCAAAGATATATATATTTTCAAAACAGTTTACAGCATCATATCGTTTATGTTATAACGTTAATTCATTTCAATAGAATTTCTTTAAATTTCAGATAATTGCCCGAGAGAATAGTACAACGAAACAAAATAGTGATGAATGTATCATAACGATAAATTTATTTGATTTGAATGACAACAATCCGCAAATACTAGACGAGGTTATAACAGTTGAGCCTGTGACTTGTTATGCTGCTGGTGATGTTATAGCTACGGTAAGAGCATATCACTTTAATTTTGGTGTTAAATAATTAAGCATTTCAATATCATCTTTTATCAGTTACATATTGTCTATTGCGTTACTTATAAAGACATATTTATAGCTCCGAAAATGAGGGTTTCTTTTCATGCAGTGGACTCGAAAGTTTACATACAGCCACAAGCGCATATATTAGTATAACCACCTGTATCCTCGTGCTGTTCGGGTGCAGGCAAAAAGAATGCATCCATATTTCACAAAATCGCAAAATATGTCAGTAAAATACCTGAACTATTATATTATTCAGAAAAAAATCTTTCTTTCAACTTACCTTCAGGTCTCCGCAACCGATCAAGATACCGGTTTAAATGGAGCTATCCAATATAGCTTATCGAGCAGTACCGAGGATATCTCATCTTGGTGCGAAGTAGATGCAGATAGTGGAGATATCAGAGTCACTGCAAATTATAACCCTTGGCAGGAGAAAAGTATTTATCTCACTGTGGAGGCACAGGATCAGGCATCGGTTCAGACCGATCGAAGGTAAGGGTCCATTTTTTTTAGTTCTTTGCGCAGGGCATTTCCATTTCATATTTGCAATGATCCGTTAGATAATTTTATAGCACTGATCAGGAGTGGATCCATAAATGAAAATATATAAATATCAATATTATATGGAGTATATAAAAAGCGAAAGGCCTCGTTCACCCACTCTGAAAGCTCAAAACACAAGTTATGTGGTTTAAAGTCGAAGCCACTTTTTGTATAAAGGCAAGTTATTTTATACCTACTGCACCCGAAAGGCGCATATCATTTTGCGGTTTTTTTCGGGTGAACAGTAACATTCATATAAATCTATACCATATAGAAATATCAGAATATTATACAACTACAAGTATAAGAACCTATGTCTTTTGAATCATCGCCGAAAAATGCATAACGTATTATCATTGTTGCTTTGTTTCAGAAAAGATACTGTCTTGGTCGAAATAAACTTTATTGTGGAACTAACAACCATGGTAGAAACTACATTGCCAGAAGTAAGTACTCCACTTGATCCCGATCAAACTACTGAATCCGAATCAACTGAATCTGTAACCGTTAAAACATCAACTAAACAAACACAGAGTACCAATCGAGTAACATCAGTTCCAGACCTTACTGGTCCCACATTAAAGCTAACAACTAGTAATAGCAGAAGTACGGTGGTTAGTACTGAGAGCAATACTGATGATCCATCTGGTAACATTACACGAGGTCCCACTGTAGTTGTAACCGGAGTGACAACCGGCATATTTTCCACTACAACCACTAAAAACTCTGATTCCACTTTACCAAGTGGGGACCCGGTCACAACTACAACAAAAACAGGCCCACCAATGGGATCAACTCTTGTTGGAACGCAACCAACTCAACCAAGTACTTCCGCAAGCAGTTCAGATGCAACAAAGGGATCCACTGACAGTGTCACAGGTGGAACACAGCCTGGTGATGCATCCATAGCAACCACAAAAGGTGGTGGACCTTCTATTCAACCGGATATCACAACAGATGGATCTGATATAACGATTGGCAGTTCCACTACTACAACTCAAGGTATGTCTACCAAAACTACAATCGGACCTACTGGAGATACAGGAAGTACAACTACTACAATAAATCCAGGTTTTACAACCACTACCCGAGATAATGATGTCACTCAATCGCAACCAAGCGATGTTACTGGAGACACTCCTGTTATAACAACGACCAAAAGTGACAACACCAAGTCAACTTCAGTGACACAAGGCAATACAGGCGGTGCAACTGGTACTACCTCGAGTACAAAAGGCGATGTAACACCAGATCAACCAACAACTAGAGCGTCAGGGACACCAGGACAACCAACATCATCAACTACCACTACAACTTCAAAACCTGGTACTGGGCCATCACAGTCTAACCCAGATGTAACCAGGGATGGTGTTACTATTCAAACTACATCAGCCGCTGATAAAACAACGGGAAATGTTGGGTCAACAACAACGAAATCAACAACGCAATCAACAACAGTAACTGACAAATCAACTATGTCACCTGGAGTTTCAACCTCCACCACCACAGCTATGCCAGTTAGTGGTTCAACAACATCAGCAATAACTACTACAACAACGCCAGATACGGGATCTACAACAACAAACCCGCCTTCTATTACAACAACAACAAAGGATCCATCCGCCGGTTCAACAACATCCAGTGATGACGACACCAGTCGAAAAACAACACAAAATGGCGACGCTTCAAGCACACAAGGTGGAACCGGAAGGAGTTCAACTTCAACTATCGGGAGCTCCACAACAACCCATAGCAGTTGGACGACGACTTTGGATTCCAGTGGAACCACGACGCAGAATGATAACTCGTCTTATTGTCCGTGTATGGGTGATAAGTGCGAGGAGGAACAAGTGGGTATATGTAATAAAATATTGGCGGCATGGCGGTTTGCGTGATTACAATTTAGAAGGCATGGTGACTTATCGAATGGTGGAAGGAGGTGGTTTGCATGCCCAAATCTGTTTACAGCATGCAGCCATAAGTTGCAGCCATAAATTGTAGTTTTCCTGTAGAGTTAAGAAATTGTATAAACGATTATAAGCACGTTAACATATGGTTTCATATTTTAAATGTTTATACCATTGATCGGATGGATGTCCCATGAACAAGGTTTTTTTTTAAATATAAATTGCAATGATACATGTATATAGAATTAATGCGTAATATTGATAATTTATGCATGCCTCTTAAAATGTATTCTATTTGATATATAAAGATCTTATCATAAAATATTGACAATAATATGATATAAAAGTAAAAGTACTCGGCATGTTTTGGTTATGACAAAGATTTATGAGGATGTGCTATGTCCGTTAAGTACCGATCTCAAAAAGATAAAGCAGGAACGTGCTATCATATTATTGCTCGCGACATCCCCTATCTATATATCTATATTTGTGTGTGTTGGTTTAAATTCTCGCTTGGAAATAAATATTTATCAGGCATAAGAAAGTATATTGTAAGAAAAATATAATATTTTTACGTATCTATTTGAAAATGCAAATACAATTCCCCTTTCTAACTCGACAAAGCAACACAAAAAAAACATAGTCATTCGGTCCAATCGCAAGTTTCTGGACGTCGGAAAAATATAGAATAAATGACAAGACGAAGTTTAAACCTACAAAATCTTAACAACAACCAGACATTATTACGCTTTGATTTTGCTTAATACGCTTTATACCCTAAGATATGGTTTTAACCATTGCAGTGCGCTACCCCGGTCGCGCTTATTGCAACAACCACCGCTTTAGCCTTCTTAAGCCTCGTTCTGGCAATTTGCGTCACGCTTTGTTGGTGGAAAGTGCTTCGCGGAAAACCTGCGCATGCGCAAGGCAACTTAGACGCGACGACGCACATGGTCGATCAAACATATGAACCAATAGAAGCGTGAGCTGTGCTTCGCAACCAATGTTTTATTTTTGCGGTAAAACGTTAGTTCCGTTTAGATTCTAAGCACGAGTGTGTGATCTCAAATGCATCAAAAACTAAAGATTTTTTTCTCATTCAAGTCATTCTTAGTTCTCGATGAATTGAAAACCTTTCGCGTGATATGTTTAAATCGCTTTGAAGCTTATTATATACGCGTCGCGTTGCCTTGCGTGTGTCGTTGGGTGTCCGTCAACATATTCAATAATATGGCTTTATATATGCATGCGCCTGTTATTCAAATTGTGAATTTACTCTATCGATCATTGAACATGATAACTTTGATTATTTCTTGATTCGAACTAATTCAGTATACTTAGTTGACGTCGTGTTTCGTATTGGCATATCCTCAAGAGCATGTCAGGATGTCACAATGTCACATCGAAAACTCGGACTGGCGTCTATATGTTAACGTTTCCATGGCATTCTAACGAGACAATGATATTATAACAACGTTGTTCGGAATTAAAGGGCTCCGTGCAACATTGTGTTTAATCTTAAATCGACGTTTTGAGAAAAGAGGCTTTGAATGTTTTTGAATTGACCATTTTTATAAGGATTGACAAGAGGTCAATGTGATGAAATTATTATGATCGCATTGATTTCGTAGCATCGTCTAAGTAATAACATGGATCTATAATCATGTGATAATTTGCAATACATTTTGGCGAAACATGTCAAGTCGACTAAACAAATTGATTTCATGGAGCCCTTCATTTATTTTTTGTGTGACCTCAATTATTTTTTTAAAATACGTATTGACTTCACTTCTTCAAATTTTATAATACATATATTCATGGTGAAATGGCTGAGGGGCGAGTGGTTTTTGTGATATTCAATTATTTTTATAGAATATATTTTTTGTTTAATTTCCATTAGCTGTGCATGATAAGTAAAGTAATTCCTTTAATCAAGCTATTTCGGAGATATTTAGGTAAGTTGAATTGCTTTAAAACTTGTACAGCTAAATAGCTTAAAATCTTAATTTGATATTTTCTTCTTCATTTATGCAGCTAAATATGTTAAAAAATTCGATAATTTGATCTTAGATTATATTGACTGTATTTAAAGATGACGCCTATATCATAATTTTACAAATCAACCATTTTCATACATAAAATATTGAAGATTTTCATGAATATATGTGTTATCAAAGTGTCACTTAAACAGAATAATATTTGATAATATTTCATATATAATCTTCTATAAAAATGTTACATACGTAAAATAACCAAAATTAACTTAATTTCTTTAGCAGTGTGACGCCGACGTGTGGATAGCCCTGACCATCACCTTTGCTTTGCTGGTTGTCATCCTCATTGTTCTCCTGGCCATAGCCACCTACCAGCTGTTTGTGCAAAAACCAAAACGTTATGACGTAAAGGAAGTGCATGACAATTATCTGTCGATTGACGAAGTGGATCAAAAATCACATCGCAGTCTCGTTATTTAGGGATCAGTTTGTTATATAGCTTAATATGTGTTATATACAAAAGTTACTTCGTTTATGGTTGTGGGAATAAAAATATATTGAAGGCTGCATAGTCTATGGATTCGAAATCAGAGCCTCGGTAATTAGGGACCTGTAATATAGTGTTTTATTTATATCGAACTTCGTTTATGGTTAAGGGAATAAGACACTTGGGGTAACATATGGATTCAAATTCAAAGCCTTATATTTAATGGACCAGTCGTGTATTCCATATGCATTCTAACATGGATATATTATATAGCATTTGTTGTGTGTGTAATCAGTATTTTTGTATCGATAGTATGACAAATATTAATATGCATTCATATTCATGAAATGATCATTTTATATTATATTGGCGTGTAATTGACAACACTTAGGTATTCGGAGGCAACTTGCGTTTCTTATTGTTTGGAAAATTAATGGTGCAATACCATAAAAAAAACATACATGTAATGCCTTTTCATACCATTTGTAATTTAAATACTCTAAGGACAATTCACAGAATTACACTTTTTTCAAAATAAAAGTTTTTATTCATAAACATTATTTATTTTATTCAATCTATGATTTCAGTCAATGGTATCAGAAATACAAATTGAAATGAGACAATGATAATGAAACGAGTACTGGTCTAAACTAAAGCACGGTTAATTTGGTTCTCAAACATTAATAATTCAATTAAATTACAGTTTTACAATTAGAGTAAGTAACCAATAGATGAAACAAAAAATTATAAAATTAGTATTCGCCATAATTATTGTAAACATAATTAATTTACTTCAATACACCATAAATGCACATTCATCTCAAAACAATAACTGGTAACGATATACGAAACCATCCACAAGATAAAAAGGAACTGAACAGAAAAGATACGGAATCAATAATGTACAGATGAACCGACAATCACACCGTGTCATTATTCAATTTCTCAACATGAAAATATGTTATTGATTATTTTTCCTATGTTAAGATTAACCACATATACTTCACTGTCTTGTCTTTTTTACAATTTTGAATATCAACTTTAAAAAAAAAGAGCTTGAATATATAATATGTATAATTTTCCTAACTGAAATTACACATAAAGCTAAATGAGTACACATAATAGCTTATCTAACAAGTTCTTTGTGTGCTAAAGTTCAACATAAGTTTTCAAATATGCGCTTCACTGGAACAATTGATCTACAAATGTCCTTACTAAAAGGAAATACAACAACAGTATTACATCGAACTCTCAATTACGTTTTATCAATTAATCTACTCATTATAACACTATTTACAAAAACCAAACAAAGCACATGGATTTCATTTCAGCACTATATTTCACCTCAGCACTGTAAGATGTAATCAAGAACAGTCTACATATGTACATCAGGACTAGGACAGTACCGGTAACCCGTTAATCTAATATAAATGGATTCGAGGTCATTTGAAGTGTTTCTAACTCAATGGAAGTATCAAGTATGTGCTAGAAACTCTTCAAGACTTGTATTTTATGTGCATAAGTTACATGTGACTATATGGTTAATTAACAGAATATGCCTACAGGCATGACAATAGAACTTTAACTCAAATTAATGTTATGCAAAAAGAAAATCTTAATTTAGATAAGTGCTTTTCGTGAGAACTAGCTCTATTCTTTTTTTATTATTTCTACACAATAATATCACAGAAGATATTCGTTAAAAGGAAAGACAAAACGTAACAAAATTATCTTTATAGCGAAAAGTAAAAAATAGAAACTTTTCTTTATCTACTTACATGTATGTTACCGTTAGTAAGTAGGCGAAGTAGCTTATAAATTCCGGGATCATTATTTTCATATACGGCGCACATAAATTTGGTCTGTGTGCCGCGATGGTGCACGGTTGTCTGGAATGGCGCACGGAAATTTGACTTGTGCGCCATTTTTTCTAGAGCTTGTATTTTTTAATGGAAGTTTGCATGGAAGTGAATGCAATTGATATTGCTATGTAATGGACCTTTATAACTCGTTCATTTCTGAAGTGAAACTTGACATGTGAGGCTGAGCCTGACCATTATTATCCAGTTTTGGATAATTCATATACATAATAGAAAAGGTAAAACTTAAATTGAAAATATTAATACAAAACTATACTTTTCGAGACAGAATTCGACTGCACAATATGGACTGTGTTTATGTGTAAATTCGAAATTATTTGCATGCAATATTACGCCCAATGTTTATTTGCGTCTTTTTTTACGAACTGATTTTCTTTTACGACACAAGTACAATTTTAGTGCAGAAATGATCATGTCATAAATGCACTAATTTCTTGCACTCGCGCCCTCGGCGCTCGCAAGCGAAATTAAGGAATGAGAATCTAAGTTTCATGCAAAAGGGACTACACTCTTACGACCAAAACGACGATATCCATGCTTCTGTTTGGGGTAAATATATCTTACTTATACAATATATCTAAATGGCGCACACATTTTGAAAATGGTGCACACAAATTTCGACTGTGCGCCATCGGCGCACGAAACCGAAATCCTAGAATTATCCCTGTAAATTTAAAAATTACAGTGTGTGTTATTTTTATTAATCGGTTCAACATGACGACATGATTTGACATGAGTTTAACATGAGTTGATTGCGAACTATCCAGTTCATTCGTGAATCCCTCTATCAAATACACACTCATTATCATATCGGCAAAAACAATGAAAACACGGTCCTTTTGGCTACACGTGAATGAAGCACAGCCATCCCTTCAAGTTCCCCGACATCGATAAACACTGTTTTTGAAAAGGACTCAAAGACCCCTTACCAGCTCCCTTCAAAAATTCTCAACCATAAACACATTTTTTAAAGAGTGCTCATAGACATATACACCCAGAACCCCCCCCCCCCCCCAAAAAAAAAAAAAAATCCATCTTCCCGATTC
>LQRL01153206.1:5060-22340 GCA_001703475.1 Hydroides elegans
TACTGATGTATGTTCTACATACCATTTATGACCTGAATATCATGTTCTACGCCATAAATCCAATAAAACACACTTTTTCAAAAATCCAACAAAATCACGTCTGCTTCTTTGTGTTTAGCGAAAAGCAAGGAAGACTTCCGGTGTGGCTATGCGCACCAAGCGGGACGCTGGTACCCGAGATTTTCCCGGGATTATCCCACTACATACAGTGTTTTTAGTTTTGTCTTTTGATTGTCTGATAGAAATCAAAATCTTCGCGAAAAGGTCCTTCATCCAAGGATAAAGCACGATACTTGGGAGGATTTCTTAGTAGAATATCATAAGACTTTAGGATAAACTACAATGTTCTAACCTATTTAAATCGTATAAACTCAATAATCGATTGTTTGCGCGAAACCACGCCTATATCGAGCGTATTTTCAATGCATTTCGCGACATCGTTTATATGGAAAACGAGGACAGCAACGGCCTTTCGGTTTATTGTTCATATTTTGCACACCCTTGAAGATAATATTGACAATGTCCGTTTTCGTTCGAATGCCCCGTCAATATAACCAGGTTAAATTATCCCTTTCAAATTTTGCCGAGTTTATTCGAAAATTACGGCTAGGTTATGGAGCGAATTGAATTCAAAGTGCAATTAACAGTGTTTAGAGCATGTGAGCTATCTTGAAATCATACCGCTCTTATTGTGTAATGTGATAAAGACTGTTTTCGCAGTTAAGCAACAAAAACACGTTTTTCCGACATTTTACGATGTGCGCATGTGGCATCGAAAATGACTATTTCTCACCGTTTTTGAGTTACGAAAACCTTATACTATCTCTAGCACATAGCGCTTTTCCTTTCCTACCGATACTCATTGAATGATGATCGAAATCAATGTTTCTTAGCCCTTCGATAAAACGAATGAGATACTCGTAAAACGGATTCCAGATTGTTAGGTTTGCGAGACCACCTATAATTATCATAACTGAAACTAACAAACGTTTTTTAATTGGTTCCACTTTTGATACAATGAAAAAATATTAACCTAAAATGGCCGGACACTTCTTTTGTTGTCGAGTATATGCTTTGTCTCATTATTTAAAGATACAAAAAATATATATACAAATGGAAAGAAACGATATTGTTTTTAAAGCTCCACAATATTCTTTTCGTTACAGCCGGGTGGTTCTATATTCTTCACAACACACAACCGAACATTCACATCTTGGTGGAAAGCGATCGTTGCAGCCGAATATGTTCTGGGTCTTGTTCCAAGAGGAACACATGATTGGGAGAAGTTTGTTGCACCTGAAGAATTATCAGCCATGCTTGAAAGAAGTAAGTAATTGCAATAAAGTTTTTATTTGAATTGCATCTATCATTATGTAGCAGAGGAGTAAGTTATTAAAATGTTATTGTAAGTCTAAGTTTTATTCCAATTCCATGTGGGGATAACACCTTTGTATCATCGGAAGAATGGTCCTTGATGCTTGAGAGAAGTAAGTACTAGCAACCCATAGTTTTTTTCAACATAATTGCAATTCAAATAACCACACTTTCTTATCGTGGTTGAAGAACAATCCATTATACGAGTATGTGCTCGGTCTTATTCCCAGAGGAGCACATGAGTGGGACAAGTTTGTTTCACCGGAGGAATTATCGTCGATGCTGGCGAGAAATAAGTACTGTAATTGCGATTCAATCTATTTAAAATTGAACAATTCTTGTCACCGGAATATCTAGAAGCTATGTTGGAAGAAAGTAAGTGATTGCAATAAATTAAAAATGATAAATTGAGTGAATTCTGTACTAGTGGGATAAATAAGTGTCACCGAAAACCCACTGTGCTAAAGTAATTACAATATATTATATAATATATATTATATGAAATAAATTGCAATTCGATATTAAAAGGGAACTGATATGTAAAACTATTTTATGACTTTGTTCTGTTGTCATAATATTTTCTGTATTTTTACATTTATTCAACAATATCAAATTTTATTTCATGCTTGACGTTGTTTTCATAAAGAAAACATAAGACGCGTCACAGGGCTTTCCACTTGCCGTATTTTTACGCAATAAATACGTCACAATGCAAATGTTCATGCGTAAGCGCATCTATTGCGTAATTTTCATTATTAACGTTGCCCTACTGGGTGGCATGTCGTACGCTTTAAGTAAAAAAAATTCATATTTTTTGGTTTTGAACAGTGCGCTTGGTCTTATTAATCATTCTAATTAAAGAATATAAACACAAAAAGCATGAAATAAAAATTATACTTGATGTTTTCAGGAAAATACAGTAAAATATTTGCCCCTTGGGAAACCGCCCGGGAGGGACCTCAGGCTTCGCCTTCGGTCCCTCCCGGACGGTCTCCCTCGGGGCAAATATTTTACGGTATTTTCCTGAAAACATGAAGTATTATTATAGTATCTATTTATTAGTAACAAAATAGCATGTATGAGCCGGGCCCAATTTGTTTTCTGTTAAATGGATTATCTTTAAGTAAAGAGTTCGTGTGTGGTACGTTTGCCAAATATAGAATCCTATAATAATAATTTTTATTTCATGCTTTTTGTGTTTAATAAGACCAAGCACACTGTTCAAAACCAAAAAAATATAGATTTTTTTTACTTAAAGCGTCCAACGACATGCCACCCGGGAGGGTAACGTTAAGAATAAAAATTACGCAATAGTTGCGCTTACGTATGAAAATTTGCATTGTGACGTAATTATTGCGTCATCGTAAAAATACGGCAAGTGGAAAGCCCTGTGACGCGTCTTATGTTTTCTTTATAAAAACAACGTCAAGCATGAAATAAAATGATTACATTTTAATTCGTTTTTGCAGATGGCTTTGAAACACAAGAAGTGCGAGGAATGGCGCTGAATCCCTGGTCTAGTACGTGGTCTTGGACATGGGACCTCAGAGTGACCTACGCATTGCATGCCGTCAAAAAGCGATGATCTGAGAGCCCGTTTGCAAAATTAAACTATAAAATAATGAATGATTATAATTATAACTTGTAATATATTATATTTGACTATAATGTCAAGATATAGATTAACTTATCTTGTTAAAACTGATTGAAAAGTATTTGTTATGATAAAATAATGTTGAGGAATATAATTGAGTCCAGGACCCACATTCTCCGCTCCACTTAAGCTTAACCTTACCCTTAAAACCAATGTAAAAGGGTGGGGAAAAGTGTAACTTTAAGGTTAAGGTTAAAACGGAGAATATGGGTCCTGGTCGAGCATATGACATGTAGAGCAAAACCATTAAAAAGCTATGAAAATAAAGCTGTACAATTGGTTTGCTTAGTTGTGATATTGAAATACAGAGAAACACGTTATATATATATATATATATATGTGCTTACATTTGTGACGTAATAATATATGATGGCATGAACACAGAAATGTGAATATATTGAAGATAAATTGTTTTATGTGGTCTCTTTAACATGTGGTGTCAGGATCACTTATGCCCTGCATGCCGTAAAAAACGATAGATATATTTAAAGAAAAGTGATTATTTACGTACGCAAGTTGCTTTTTGACTGTTTTCATCTTACACATATGACAATACGTGATGAAGCAATTTAAGGAAAAATAGAGCTTTATGGACGAATGTTGCCTTTTGAACGTTTTTATCTTAAACATATGATTTGACATCATCGTCACCTACGCCAGGCATGCGGCCCAAAAAGGAAATAGCGAGACATTTTATTATCGCTAAATCAATGTAAAAAAAGATAAAAGGAACTTTGTTAACAAATATGTAGGGCACTTTTAGGACCAGACCACATTTGTTTAGTGTTTGTTTCTTTAGAATATTGCTTAAAGCTCTGTACAGAATGAAGAGTTCGCGCATTAAACCACAAATTTGTCGCGCAATCATTACGTTAAGGTTTTCGCGCAAAACTTAAAATTTCAAATTGACCCTATCGTTTCAAAATCGAATTATTTATAATGAATGATAAAAAATGTGTGCAAATTATCAAATATAGGCAAGCTACATTAAAAAATTACGTCACAAATTAGATTTTTGTGATTGTTTTGACTACAACTTACATTTTTCCTGCTCAAAATGAGAAGCGCATTTAAGACAGTCCGAGTGTTCATATCAAGAGCGAAAAAAATTTCAATACAAACAATGGTCAAAAATGGTCGCCGTTTTTGTATGAAAACATAGTACTTAATCCCTTGTGTTCATCCGTTTTCGCACTAAATTTTTGCTGCGATTTCATAATCGCCCAATACATTCTGTGGCATAATGAACCTTTACAATATGCTTAACATTAAATGTGAGAACCAAATCCCTTTTCATTATGAAAACACATTTTAAGGCGAAAACCGGTGAACACTCGTTGTGACTGTTCGCGCATAAAATATGCGCGAAATAAATATGCGCGAAATTTTCATTCTGTTGACTCTACAGAGCTGAATGAGGTTTCATGTAATCGGGAATAGCGGCGTCTCGACCTTAAACGGCGCTATACCGAGCCGATAGTGATAAAAATATATGTGACATAATTGTTGTACATTTTAATGATGACTAAAACATAATTTTATAGAGTTAATGCTTCTTGTTGCAATATAATGCAATGATGATATGTACAATATTCTGAATGATTTTTACAATAAATCCCGACTATATCAAATGTGTTTTAATTTAATCGTTTTTTGTTTTCAGAACGATTTTCAGAACTGTGCTATACAATACTGTTAGCTATACAAACCGACCTGATAGAAGTTTGACACAGTTCTTTATTTGATAAAAGCACTGTTTTCTATTAAATGTTAAAAATGTTTTCTATTAAATGTTATGAAATTCACAAAAATCAAAGTATTGTCTAAGTATACTTTATTCAATCAGAAAGCTGATGCTCAACATAAAAGAAAATTTTATTTTATACAAAAGCGATTTCTCGATTTAAATGAAATGGTTGATGCCAATTAGTTTATTTCTTCATTTTTTAGAAATCATACTATTTTAAACACTTAGATTAATAATTATTAGTATAAACAATTAAAAGCCACATTTTAAAAGGTTAAACAATTATCAATATAAACATGCTTAGGGTATCTTAAGATGCCATTTATCAATGTTCGCCTTCTATTTCGAAGGATACCCCACGACCTCATTTTAAAAAGTTTTCTTTTAAACATCAATCCACTAAATACATTGAATTTACAATTTATAATTTATAATCATATCTAAACAAGTAAATCTTACTTAAATCGCTTCATTACAATTTATTCATGGTAAATAAAAGACATATTTTAATAGCTGTTCCTTAAACTCTTTTAGCTAGATGTTTATTGTGAAGATTAGTAGCTAGACCAATTTTTAAAAGGAAAACACTTTTTGAGGAACACCTAGTAGGGATGCCCTTCTTTTTCTCAAAAATGCTGATTGAGCAAATATCCTATAAACAGCGTCTCCTTATTATCACTACCATAAATTCGATCAGAATAAGTGGCATTACCGTAAGACACCCATACCGCTTGCTGAGCAAGACATTCAACTACAACCATTCCTAACGCCACAGATAGCCCTCACATATTCTCAAATCAGTGGAACATATTTCGCCATCGATACGCAGATTGATATACTGACTACTTAATGCAATTTTAACTATTTGGTTACATAAGCCACGGGAAGATCATGGAATTTGGCCAAAACTATCAAAATGCACATCCATAATCTTTCATTTAAGCCTATATCCAAGCTACAGTTCAAAATATCTTACATGTACATGACAGCTATAAAACTTGCGATTGATTTCTGAAATAGTTTTGACCCCTCTTTTTGTGTAAACAATGCCATTTATTTACTAAACTGACACCTTATACCGAAATAATATTTATTTGATATATGCGTATCTAAAAGATAAAATATACACACACTTATTCTAACTCTAACTATTATTTAAACATTAGAACCAACTGGTTGGACAAGGGGTCATCTAATATCATTGATTGATTTTTGAAATAGATCATCACATGTATTTCATTTATGTTTTTTCTATATCAACATTGTGTCAAATAAATAACAATGATGAAACTAAGCATCTTTATGCACCCCCACATTTGCAGGCTATGAATATCCCAAGGCCATTAGAATCTATTCTTCAATGCATATGTGCCTAACTAGTTATATATCAGACTCTACATGAACTTAACTAGTTAGTGCATTCGAAATACTTTCATTGAAACTTTTTATTTGAGCAATGACTTGATACCATGCATGAATTCGAAATTCACTCATATTATTTTTCGATACGATTCAGCTTACATCCCGGCTGACATTTTGAAAGAAATTGTCTTTCGATCAAACAAGATGGCTGTATAAATCACTTAATTCAATCATTGCTAATGACCTTTGATTATATAAGGGGTACTTTTTAAATAATTAACTAATGTATTCAATTTTACTTATCACTTTTTATATATCTTACAATAGCAATGGTTTTTCATGTAAAGACATTATAAAACATCTCTGAATACTTAGTATGGAGTGTGAATGACTATCACTAATTATGTACAGTTACATTGAAAAATAAAGTCCATTAGTCGAAGGATATTGATCGCCTGCTAAATAGTGGGTGCATACTTGTATGAAATAGTAGTTTTACACAAACCTGACATAGAAAACACCTGTTTAAAACACATAAAGTGTTCTATTTCAAAAATTGATCGATGATGTAAGATGATGTCCAAACATTTGAGTAAGTATTTAGTGTGTAAATAACAGTTAGATTTAGGATGATTTTGTACACAACTTATCTATGGGATACGTATGTACTAAAAAGGATATGATTTCGATGTTAAACGACTGTTCAGTAAAATGTTATGTGAACTCAAAGTTAATAGGTCAATAGGTACAAAATCTATTTAAACAATCAATTGCAAATTTTAATAGACGCAGAGGCTGTTGGATACCTATAGACCTGAAACTTTTATGGTTGGAGCTAAAAGACTAGAAATAACAACATATTAAAATAGCAGATAACATTAAAGATAGACGTTGGTAAGTGATTCTATATAGGCTATATATTATTTTTGAAAAATGCTGGTCAAGCAAATAGCCCGTAAACAGCGTTTCCTTATTATCACTACCATAAATTCGATCAGAATAAGTTGCATTACCATAAGACACCCATACCGCTTTCTGAGCAAGACATTCAACTACAACCATCCCAGACCACCACTTATAACATCGACATCGGGCCAAATTTGTGCAACATAATTCCGATCGATACGTAGATTGATATGCTGACATTAGAGTAAGCTTTAATTTAAAAAAAAAGAAATAAATATTTGTCCAGATGTATTCGTACCGGATAATTCCCATTCATAGTTACGCTGGTGTTTAATCCTTAAAAAAGATGAAATAAGTATCAAACTAAAATTAAAAGAAAGCTAAAATTGGTAACTGATTTTCAAGTTATGCTTTTTAATGAATGCTTTGATTTTTCTCTTTCAGTGATCACTTTCTTTAAAAATGCTGATCGAGCAAATACCCCGTAAACAGCGTTTCCCTATTATCACTTCCATAAATTCGATCAGAATAAGTGGCATTACCATAAGACACCCATACCGCTTGCTGAGCAAGACATTCAACTACAACCATCCCAGACGCAACAGAAACACCACTTATATCATCGCCATCGGACCAAACCTGAGCAACATAATCGCCATCGATACGCAGATTGATATACTGACTGAAAGGGTACGAATTGTAATAGTCTATCTTGACAGTAACACTGAACATATAAGCACCGCTGTAGGGACACCAAAACGTGCTTGAGTAGTTGTCATAGGAATAGCCAAAGTTGCTGACAATGCCGGTGAAATAGATGACGTCATCAGAATAGACGTATTGGTCGTATTCGGCGTATGCGGTGAAACCGATGGCCGGACCACTGCTACCGGAATCTGCAAATATATGATCAACGAAAATCTAATATAGTCGCGCGCATTTCTAATTTCTCGTAGCAAACGCTAACACTAAACGCTAAAAGCTAAATGTTAAACACAAAAAGCTAAACGCTTAAGCCTTAAACGCTGAACGCACAAACGCTCAACAGCTCTCGCTAAACGCTTAACGTTAAACGCTTAATGCTAATTCATAGCGAACCACTTGTGTGAGGGGTATATTAAGGGCATTATAGTGATTGATTATCATAACCTCTTTTATCAAACGATAAATGCTAACTTTAAACGCTACACACTACACTGTAAACGCACAAACGCTAAGTATCAAATGCTATATTATGATCTTGCAAGCCTTTGAACGTTAAACGCTTAACACGTAACGTGAGAGAAATCAAAAAAGGTCGGGCCGCGTGCCACTGTAACCAGGCACGGGTCTACATATGCGTCTTAAGGAAAACACGATGGATGCTCTACATTCTTTAGATCATATCAAAAACATAATCTTTATTAACACCACGGTCAAAATATTCTGAAACCGAACTTTGAATAAGGATTTAGCACTGTACACTATACAAAATGTTCATTCGTCAACCAACGTCATTTCAAATCATCTAGATCAACCGCAGATTTGAGCTAAGTTATACATCTTTGACACTTACCAGTTCCACACGAGTAATAGATCTGCATATAATCAGCCAAATACCCCTCTTCACATTCGTCTAAGGCCGAACCAAGATATTCGTAAG
This sequence comes from Hydroides elegans, assembly GCA_001703475.1. NCBI lineage: Eukaryota > Metazoa > Annelida > Polychaeta > Sabellida > Serpulidae > Hydroides > Hydroides elegans. The sequence continues at coordinate 13,746 of LQRL01153206.1, forward strand.
AACATGATTCAGCGTTGTCACAAGTCGCTTTCAAACCCAACCAGTCGCTAAGACGTTGTTCTTGTACCGCGACGCGACAATCCTGGCCTTGACCGGGCATGCAACATTCATTTCCTTGAAAAATAAAACACAACCCATATATGTCAATAAAGAATCATTATATTTTCATGAACAGGAATTTGACGTTGTCGCAAGTGGCTTTCAAACCCAACAAGTCACTCAGACGTTGTTCTTGTACGGCCACACGCCAGTCAGTCCTGTTCTTGACCGGCCATACATAATTCGTGTCTTTGCAAAACAGAACATAAATTTGTTTATCAAGAACCCAGATATACATATAAACAGGATTCAGCCTTGTCACACGTGGCTTTCAAATCCAACCAGCTGCTCAGACGTTAGGCGACACGACAAGCTTTGTCGTGACCGGATATACAACTTTCGTGTCCTTAAAAGAAACACAAACCATTGTCAATATTGAACAATGATATTTGCATGAACATTATTTGACATTGTCACAGTTCACTTTCAAACCCAACCAGTCGCTCAGACACTGTTCTTGCACGGCGACACGGCAATCCTGTTTTTGGCCGGGCATACAGCATTAATTTCCAGTGAAAACAAAACACAAACTGTTTTACCCAATATAGAACCCAGATATACATATAAAAAGTACTCAAGTCGTTTTCAAACCCCACCAGTCGCTTAGACGTTGTTAAGAAGTTGCTCTTGTAAGGCGACAATGCTTGGCCTGGTCGGGCATCCTGCATTCATTTCATATAAAAGCAAAACACAGATTATTTTTGTCTATATACAATCATGATATTTGCATGAACATAATTTGACATTGTCACAGGTCGTTTTCAAACCCGACCAGTCGCTTAGACGCTGTTCTTGTATAGCAACACGGCAATCCTGACTTGACCGGGCATACAACATTCGTTTCCTTGAAAAAAAAAACACAAACCATAATTGTCAATATAGAACACATTTATTCGTATGAACATGTCTCGGCGTTTGTCACACGTCGCTTTCAAACCAAACCAGTTGCAGAGACGCTGTTCATGTACGTTCACACGGCAATCCTTTGCCTAGCCGGGCATACAACATTCGTTTCCTTCAAAAACAAAAACAAACAACGCGTATTTGTAATTATGAACATGATTCAGCATTGTCGCAAGTGGCTTTCGAACCCAACCAGTCGCTAAGACGTTGTTTCTGTACAGCGACACGGCAATCCTGGCCCTGGCAGGGCATGCAGCATTCATTTCCTTGCAGAACAGAACATAAATTGTTTTAGTAATAAAAAACATCAATATAAATATGGACAAGAATCTGCGTTGTCACACGTGGCTTTCAACCTCAGCCAGTGGCTTAGACGTTGTTTTTGTACGGCGACAGGATAATCAGGGCCTTGACCGGGCATGCAAGATTCGTTGCCTTGGAAAACAAATTACAAACCATATTCGTCAATATCGAATCATGATATTTGTAATAACATGTTTTGGCGTTGTCACACGTGGCTTTCAAACCCAACCAGTCGCTTAGACGCTGTTCTTATACGACAACGCCACAACCCTGGCCCTGGCGGCCGGGCATACAACATTCGTTTCCTTGGAAAATCAAAACACAATTCATATTTGTCAATATAGAATCATGATATTTGCATTAATAGTCTTCGACGTTGTCACACGTAGTCAAACCATTCACTAAAACGTTGGTCCTATACGGCAATACAGCAATCATGGCCCTGACCGGGCATGTTACATTCGTTTCCTTGGATAAACAAAATACAAACCGTATTAGTCAATATAGAACTCAGATATACACATGGACAAGATTCGACATTATCACAAGTCGCTTTCAAACCTAGCCGGTTGCTAAAACGTTATTCTATTACGACAACGCGACAATCCTGGCCCTGGCCGGGCATACATCATTCTTTTCATGGGAAATATTCATTGTGAATATAGCACACGGATATTTATATGGACAGAATTTGGCGTTGCCATACGTGAATTTTAAACCAAACCAGTCGGTACGACGCTGTTCCTGTACGGCAACACGACAATCCTGGCTCTTACCGGGCAAACAACTTTCGTATTCTTGGAAAAAAAAACGAAACATAAACCATATGAACAAAAAATCGTATTTTGTCACAAGTCGCTTTCAAACCCATGCAGTCGCTCAAACGTTGGTCCTGTACGGCATTCGTTTCCTTTGAAACGTGAATATCACTATATATTTTATAAGAGTACGGTGATACGATATTCCTGGCCCTGAACAGGCATATAACATTTGCTACCTAGAGGAATGGTTGATAATAGAAATAGTCCTCAGGCGCGGTAACCATTAAAAAAAATATTTTATACATAAATTGAAACATTTGTTGTTTTCTATGATATTTTTGCTATAAACCATAGAGCATTTAAAACATGCAAGGCACATAAAGCATTTAATTGATATGATCATTTAAGTTAAAATCAGTTCAAATGAAACAGCGTACTCAATCTAAATATAGCTGTACCTTTTTTTATTCAAAATATATGCATATTTGGATTAAAGTAAGCTGTATCAAACGCTGTTATTAGAAATATATTATCTACCCCCGTTTAACACTTATATTTCACCAAGCAGCCTTTTTTCATTTTTAGCTTTTCTGTCATACATTTTCCTGCATTTGTCCTGAAATCACATAGTTCTTACCTTCACATGGGACGTTGTATTTTCCGTAATACGCCTCAGTGACGTTGATCAAACCGCCGTCGAAACACCACAGTGTTATAAGTTGAGAAAAACAGCCAAAATCAGTTTGCAAGTCTGAAAAATAAATAGAAAAGAGAGGGTGCTTATAAACGAATAAAACATTAGATTACAAAATAAGTTTGAAAAATAAATAGAATAAAAGAAAGCTCTCAGATGACCATCAAAACACTAAAGTGTGATTAGTTGAGAAATGCAGCCACAAGTCAGTTTGTTGAGATTAAAGCAGATAACGCATGCAATGCGCTTAAAAAATAAAAATCCAGCCTTCCTTTCAATTGAAACTATATATTACAAAGATAACAATATAAATTTACGTTTATGCTAATTTCACAAAACATAAACACACACACACACAAGAAAAAAAGATATAATGCATTATGCACCTTACTTGATGATAATGAATATCACATTATTCGTATTATAGACCGCAATAACATAATCTCATCGACATAGAGTGTTTTTTCCACTTTACAGTACAAAGCGAAAAACGGTCGTTGTATTTGCACGGAACATGTCCCAAGACAAAATCGGGTGTTTTTCACATCTGACGATGTACATACGTATGTAAATGTCCTTGTTTCGACGTCGTTTTGAATTGCTACGTACAAGAACATTCATAGGATATAAGGACGTAATAGAAAGTCAGAAAATATAATATGCACTGAAACTAGAACGTACTAGGGCGTTATATCCAAAAGGGTAGTCTAATGGAAGTCTTTCGACGATAGGGAAATGGTAAGTTACTTACATATTGCTATTGTCTATGTTTGTTATCATTACATTTTACTCATATATGATATATCATTCATACTGACTTACATTGTTTGGTTGGCATTGTTTTCAACCTATGAGTCAAAGCGCCGATCTTGTGGTTTTGTTCCTCTTGAGACATTGATTGTTCTTTTAACAACTGGCTTTGGGCCCTCATTGTCTCATTAAGCTGTTGATTGATTTTGGTTTGCTCCGTTTCCCTTTGATCTTGCCGCTTTTGATGGGATTTGAGGTGTGCCAATTCTTCTTTAATAATTCTGAGTTCTTTATGCAGAGCATCATCGGGAATTTGCTATCAATGGGATAAAATAATAGACATAACATATGCATAAATTTGATTACCGATTAAATTAAATATTTATATACGCATAAATTGTTCTCCTTACTCAAGTCAATTGATGCATAACTGATGCAATTTTTAAATATTTAGATAATATGTTTTTCTAAACAGATTGAATAACATTTGTAGGCATTTATTATTCTCATTTATCATATCTAAAGAGTTCATTATCCAATCAAAACCATCTTCATTTAGATAATCTACTTAATTCAGAAATAGAGGATTAATTCAGAAATATTTCTAGAATTTATTTTAAATATTCCTACCTTTCCCTGTCCCTGAACTGCGTGACAAGATGCGATCATAAGAAACAATATACAGCTCGCTAACATAACTTTAATATCCATGATTAAATTTTAATTTAAATATTTCGAAAAATATGATGGACAAATGCGTTACAATTACGCCTTTCTCTCGCATATTTTAGGGCTTATATAGGAATGATTTGCAGTAACAAAAAACCGACACCATAGATAAATAGGTTATCTTATCTTGTTTTGATGATATCAATTATAAAAATTGAACATCTGTCTCATTTTTTTGCCATGCTGAAATTTGTGTCAAACAATAAAACCATCATCGACATTGTTCTAAGTGAATTCATTGGGAAGCATGCTTATATGTTTATTTAAATTTAATCTTTGAAAGACAGTGTTATGTACTACTGGTAATAAATTAATCTCCATTATGGGAGTTTGCATTAAAGCCATTGGTTTACTTTTTGCTTGAACAGAGACAAATCCTATTCCTCCAAATATGGCTATCATCTATGCAATATTTTATATCGTTTCAGTCAAAACAAACCCCTTCAGATATATGAAAAATATATTATTAATATTGATGTAGGTTAAAAAAATCAATTTTGTCATATATTTTGACTTGTAAAGTATAAAGTGGTCACCCTTAAGTTACGGTTAATCATCGATCAGCTTTAATTTAATCAAAAGAAAGTTACTAATGTGTGTGCTCCATAATTCATCCCAATTAATTTAATTTAGTATTTAATGCTTACAATATATATCGATGTACGCGTAAGGTACGGGAGAATATGTGTAAAAAATAACTTTAGGGAAACTCATCACATTTTCTTTTTATTTTTAATTAAAACCCGAACTCATTTCCATAAGAACTTATTCAAAGAAACCACTCTCCTTCTTATTTATAAATTCTATTATCTGAAAGGAAACACAGCTATCTTTATCAAATCAAACACAGCTATCTTTATTATGTCACAAACGGGTTCAATTTTAATCTTTTCTTGGCAAGAGATTTGGCTTTCAATGCGGTTTAATAAACTCATCTGATAAAGTGTATGTGCAGTGTTACACTCTGAGTAAAATTTAAATCAAAATATTCTAATCTTGCAAATTAATAGAATATTTGAGCTCCCGCTCATATACTATACTTTGTCGAAATAAAATATGGCACTTTGCATATATAAGTTATCTAAATTATTTCTTTGAATCAGGAAAGAAATTGCAAGAGCGGGAGAATTCGGCAAATGATTGCGCCCCCAAAAATACCAATGTTTGAGCAAATCAAATAATGAGGTGATTTATCTACAAAAATAGGAATATCTTTTTATGACTTTTGTCTTGAAATTTTAACATTTATTGTACAATCATTGTAACGATTGGGTATGTGATCAGATAAACACTTTTTGAAAATTAGGTCGTGGGATGCCCTTCAAGCGTGATATCAAACGCTATAAAGATCATGTTCATTGAAAAGTGTATTTATAGAAAGTATGTCACTTTTTTATATAGTGACATTTACATGACCATCGAGCAGACAGTAAACACTTAAATGCATCTCTGAAGAAACAAGATTGTGATGTAATCTATTGATAGCGGTGAATTTGATATGGTTTTAATAAATAGGCCAAATCAGTATCCTATATGATCGATTTTGTTTAAGCTGCTGAATGAAACCTGATTAAAAATCATGCTTACAAACTAGAGAATAATTGCACCAATCGTGTTGATACTTTGCTCAAGATTGTGAAAAAGCACATATTGTCAATACTGAAATATCGAAATCAGTAATCGATGAGAAATTATTTTATGCTATTTTTTAGATTCAAAAGCTTGTTAATACTATTGTTTTTGAAAAAATGCCTCTTTGCTTTGTAATGGGGTATGCGACTCAATTAAAAAAAATGTTCAGCAATTCAACATAAACAATGTCTCATCAATGAGATAATAGAATCACCAAATTGTATTATCGTATTTCTGCAACCAATCGTTTCAAACAAATATAAAATGGCATATAATATATTTCGCATAGAAGTATTCATACCAAATGACATGTTATGAAAATAGTATCAATACTTGCCAATCAGTTTCAATTAAAACATTGCATAGCTTCATAACCTTTATGCCTGGATAGCGAAGATTTAACATTACCATTCTAATAAATACATGAGAGAATACGTATTAGAGAATACATATTATACGCCATGTAATACATTTATATACCATAGAAATACAGAACATTTACATCGAAGCCTACAAAAATATGTTATTCTAATCCTGATTAGTCTCACAGCTGACAGAAGGTGTATTAAGTTTGAAGCGCCGAAACACCCAAAGACGCCAGCCACTTAACTGAGGACCAGCGAGTATAACCTAGAAACAAGCTAGCACGTAACAACAAGATAAATCCGGAAATTTTTTTATCTTCATATCAAAGAGATTTCGATGATTTATGCATCGAAATCAAGTATCTTAATACAAAAGTATCGATTCTCTGGTTTAAAATGATAGATGTCAAGATACAATCTTAATGACAAAATACAAAAAGTGATTATATAACCCGATTTTGATGACTCGAAGATGATTTTTGTATAACGTTCTTATCAGTAGCAGATAAACCTTTAACTGGTATTATAATAGTTATTGTGAAGACTCCTTACCCATTAGTCAGAGTGATACTATATTAAAGAGACTTTTAATAAGAGGGTTACCCATAAATCGATTCTAGCAACGACGAACATATCCACGTTAAAGTAGGTTATTTTTAATTTTGTGACAATTTTATTGTTTCAATGTTTAACCAAACATTTAACCAATACATAACTCACAGTTAATCGTTTTTATATGTTTTCATTGATATAATAACTTTAAAAGACATAACAAACCAATATAGCTCAGAAGTAGCAAATCAACGGTCTGTAGAAGTTGAAGAAGGCTCAAACTATTTTGGAAATAAATTCGTGTAGAGTAAAAAAACGATGAAATATTAATCCTCAAATCAAACCCTCTTATATATGTTTTTATCTAAGGACAGATACACGAGATGTTGCCAGTAAAACCTTTTCAGCATCAAATAAACAATTGACTCATTAGTTCATAAACGTAGATCAAATTTGAAAACCTATAAAATGTAAAAAATATCTCACAGAAATATGATATAAAGTTTCAACAACGTGTCTTATAAGAACGTAATTGAAAAATAACTTAGGGATTATAGAAATAAGTTTTTAAATATAATTTTTTGGCTATTAAATAATGTCTTTATTTAATAGCCATATATATGTCAAGAGGTTTGTTTTGGCGACAATAAAATTTAAGCATTGTATTCATGAGACTTATATCTTTCTTTTTAAACGAAGTTGATGAATTGTTTTCTCAATATGAGTGAAACACGTGGATAGATTTTATGTGTAAGAAATTGTGTATCATTTTTGTGTCTCAACTGTATTTTGTGTGCTTTTATATGTATTTTTTATTGAAACTTATTATCAATAATAGCCACAATAAATATTATGACCCAGTCAGACTACGTGTCAACATTCATTATTTATAATCAACATAAATAAATTATATAGTGTCATATATTCATTTACGATATATCTTTTCAAACCCTGTAATACGCTTCCGTGACGTATATTGCTTAGTTGTCGTTTATTTGAATCTATGAATCAAGGCCTTACTCTTCATGTCTTGTTCTTTTTGGGTTTGGGATTTCCCTCCTAACAATGTCAGTAATATCTGAAATCAATGTAGCGTTTCTTTTTATTTTACTTATTTGCATCTGTTGCATTTTATGATTATTTTTATCTTAAGATTTGAAACTGATTTTTGGTGCCTTTCTCAATTTATAATGCCATTGTGTTTTAATGGCTGTTATTGTATTTCATTTAATTTAAACCACATTGCGCATTATATTTTATTTGTTCCCTAGATTTGCAAATTATTTTTTGCTGTTTTGCACAACTTATAACTATTGATTGCCTGTTGTCTAAACATATAACACTGTGGTGTATTGATGGCGGCTTGATCAACGTCACGAAGGCGTATTACCTACCTACCTACCTAGGTCGATGTTGGAAACATCGACCTGCCTGGATCTTCCACTGGTCCCTGCTCAACATCAAGGATGCCATCTCGCGTTCTTGGAGGCCGGTGTCGTCTCGCAGCTGCTGCACAAACGTCCGCGCCGGTCTTCCTCGCCCTCGCTTGTCGTGATTAGGGGTCCACAACACTAGATTGGATGCAGCTTCTTCTGGGTGCCTATAGCAATGACCAGTCAGCTTGAGTCTCTTTTGTTTGATTGCATCTGTGGCTTTGGGTAATTCAGCATATAGTTCTTTGTTATTCACATGATCTCTCCACGTGAGCCCCAGTGCTGATCTTAGCAGTCTCGTGAAACAACCATCGATTCTCTTTGCCAGTGTCTCCGTGAGTGTCCATGCTGCACTTCCATATAGGAAAACTGAC
>LQRL01153213.1:0-24514 GCA_001703475.1 Hydroides elegans
TGGACTACGACCACTCCCACCGAAGCTTTATTTAATTCAGTGAAATGTATAATAACATATTTTGTAACGTAAAACAATTATTTATAGTTTTATTCTATCATATCGAAAACACGACATACGAAATTAATTTATTATTACTTGCTCAAGCAAATTGTAAATTGATACCTGTTTCAAGTGCGAATAATGCCGGATCCAATTTATGTTAAATATATATTTACTTTTATTAAAAGCAACTTAAAACTTGATCAGGTACTGCATGAATCCAAAATCGATAGCTAAAATCGATGCACAATCTATTAATAGCATAAAAAATTCCAAGCAGTATAAATAATCTATTTATAGAGCTAGCGCTTTGCTCAGATAACTAATTAAACTATTGGACGCGCCATTGAAATAGTATTTGATTTAAATAATTCTAAATGTTACTATCTACATTTTTTTAGATTTTAGCATTATTTGTATTCCGAAATCTATTTCCGATAACATCTTAGTCGAATTATTATTGATAATTGAACAATAAACCATCAGCTATTGAAAACAAAATTTCGTCATATTTTAATCGTTATCCACGTTACAAAAGTCTTTTTCTAATTATTTTCAGTCCAGCATGTTTATCCAATTATTAGTTCTTTTATTCAAAAGGGGCAATTATTGTGAGCAATTCATGAAAAAAGTGTTAACTTTCGGTCATTCATAAGAGAGAAATAAAAATAATAAACACATTTCGTTATCCAAGTTACATGCTTTTTTACACCTCAAACAAATAGAAATATTTATTAAGCAGGTTAAAAATACCAAAAATTTGTTTCACATGTGGTTTTGTATTCATTATGACTAATCAAAAGTGAAAAGAAAGAGTGCGAAAGACTTATATTTTCTATAGGAGGAACACACTTAAAACAATGGTATGCATGGATAGAAAAATTTAAAAAGCAACATCAATACTGATAAGAAAAATATATTTTTGTTTCAAGCTATTTTAAATTTATAATTCAATTTTTGAACGATTTTTAAATCCCTTTTTATGAAAAACAATCATTTTTAAGCATTAGATTAATTTATTTTCGATCTTCCGATGTCAAAGTTACATGGAATCTCCCACTATAAAATATATATGAGTATATTGCTTATACATTCAATATGGAGAATAGGGGGTTTAGAATTGGGACAATATACATTTTAATAACATTATTTAGATTTGAAAGTCATCATCTCTTGAAATTTATGCATTTAATTTTGTCCCACTGAAAACCACTATAAAGCTCTCGCGCTATGATTCGTTATGCGATCAATTAAACGTAATAAAGGGGCGGAGCTTGGAATATTAGTGACGGCACTCTATTGATGCAGGGTTGTGCATGATCAGCTGCGCTTGTTAAATATGTCACAGTGCCTCATAATCAATAAACACTGTGTCAAGTGGAGATGCAGACCGCAAAAAAATAATAAATCAAGATTGAAAATTGAATATTAACTAAAATTATCATTTATATCTCGTATATCCCAAAACATATAAATCTCTTTCGATAATAAGTAATAAACGAAACAAAGTCTTCGATTGTTTTCCACTTATATGATCATTTAAACATAAGATTGATTTATAAAACTGTGTTATATATAATAAAAAGAGCACCTCACGAGCTGTACCCGAAAAAATATGTTCCCCATCAAATTCTGACTTGGAAACTTGCTTGCAATGATTAATTAATTATCATTTGCATGATATGATAGGTAATTTGCTTCCATTTTAACATTTCAATTTCAAAAGATGTTCCTTTTCAGACCAAGCGGGATAGAAAAAGATGAAACAGCTCAGCTGGCTTGGAAAAAATTAAACTCCTTTTCGCACAATTTAAATGTTTAAACAATTAGTTTGTCGTAGTTGGATGTCCTTCATATAATTCTACCCTAAAACAGATATGGTTTTAAATTGTATAATTGGTTGTCTGAATTAATAAAACTTGTTTTAATAAAATTATATTATTGGTTGTCTGAATCATAAAAACTTTTAATTGTGTCATATAGAAAATGATTTTGAAAAATAAAGAGAGGAAAAGATTGCAGATAAATTGTGCTCTACGAGTACCAAGATCATCTAGTTTCGATTTGTAATTTGTATATATTGTACTAGTATATCGCATGGCTGGTGCGTTTTATATAGTGAAGAACAGTGGTGATATAACTAATAAAATACTAACGGCACTGTCTGCAGTGTGTTATTTTCATGTAACGGCCACTGGCCGCTGTTAGACCTATAAATGATGGCTATTTTTGAAACAAAAGAGCCCTGCGATATACAAGATAACTAACACTTTCTAACCGATATGAAAACTATCTCTTGGCTTCGCCTCGAGACATTTTTCATATCGGCTCGAAAGTGTTAGTTATCCTATATATATATTAACTCTGAAATACACATTTCCTTCATTGGATACGCAAAGGTCACAAACCTTTTAATCAAATTATTTATTTGACATTGTGATAATGCATTGATATTTTCTTTTTTCAAAACGTCGTATCGACTGTATCGCATGTTTGTACATGTACCCTAAAATCAGTTAAAGCATTTCTTTTTCCATAAAACGTTGAGTTTTGTCATGTTGTACACCCGATTTGAGTTTGTTTGAATTAGTGTATCAACATGGAATATATATGGTGTTTATGGTGTTTATATTATATATCAAATGTGAGCTTCGTTCTAATTGTTACGAAAATTTAATTAATATGCATAAATTACATCTTATTTTGGTAGATTTTTACACAAATCATCAAGTACAAATCAGTGTTAAGTAAATATAAATTCCAGACATTCCAGTCACGCTATAAATGGATCAGATAAGGAATGTAATTATACACTTAAATGGTGGGCAATATAAATTTCATCTCAGATATATACATGTAGCTAACAGAAAGAAAGCAACAGCACTATTGAAATCAACGTAACGATTTATGCATATCCATTCGCATGCAAAATGAGGAGCGATTGATCTGATTGTTCTTGAGTGTTGTTTATGTTATTATCATGTAAATCATCATCATATCCGTTGTTTGTTGCATTATTATATGAATAGACAAAGCATCCATTTATGTTATTCCAACCATGAATATATTAAGATATTAATATCGAAAAATGCCCTGTCGATGATCCATTATTTCAACCACTGTATCATTAATTAATGCATGATTCATGCATTGAATGATTGACAATTGTCCACTAACTCTATTACTCATTAATAGAAAAGAAAATCTTCAAAGAATGATGAATAAATTATACTTCTGAAACAGCTACTTGTTTTAAGCAGCAACGTTCATTTGTTTAGCTGCGCGTTTCAAGAGCCGTTTCAGTTAAAAATTACTTCACGTCTAATTGCTATTAAACACATTCCAAATTACGTTCGCTTTTAAATCATAAGAGGAAACATTTAATTTGAGAATCAAAGATTTCCTCTCATATATAAGATGTTGTTTATCAGATATTGGCATATATTTTCGTTATGTTTCTGGATTGTTCATGTGCCAATTGCCCATGCCAGCACAGGACGGCTTTATGAAAAGGTTGGAGATAGCAGGATTGAAAGTCATTATGACGCGTTAGTTACTTATGAGAAGGAGTGCGTTGCTGTATGTCAGACAATGACACCGTTTTGTGTCACGTTTTCGGTTACACAAACACACACAGGTTTGTTATTTTACTTTCAATTGTTCAAAATGCATTTTCCAAATGTCAACATGAATTAATGAGAATTAAGATTTTGATGCGATACAATTATTTCATTATTAATATCATTTTGGTAATAGATGGTATGTTTTTTTTTAATGCAGCGTAATTAAGCCTATTCAAACGAGAGGCGACAAGGCGCGGCCAGCGGCAATATATTTATGTGATCTTTATATGCTCTGGTCGCTAGCCCTAAAAAGAATTTAAAAGTATATTGCCACTTGCCGCGCGAGCCTTGAAGCTTCCCGTATTTCACTCGATTCAAACTATTTAAACCCAAACTTCAAATATGAAATATTAAAGTCTGAAAAATAAATCAAGGTTGTTGTTAAGCTGCAATGATATTTTTTCTTGATATATTTTTTTTTCCAATTAAACTTTAAAGCCTATAGTTTAATAAACGATTTTAGTGAGAATTAATTATTCGTTATTGTCAGGGGAAATTGAATGCCGTACTGCTACAAGACTTCCAAGCTTCTTATCTTCAGTTGAAGATGGGAATAGCAAACTGTTCACAAGTATATTTATCACCTTTTTTCATTTGATAATATATTATCAATGCCATTGATTTTTTTTCACATTTGACATATGTAAATTATTGAGGTTAACATTTTACAAAGTTTAAAAAAAGTTAACAGGTTTGATGAGGTACACCAAAACATACATTCTATAATAATAATAACGATTCGTTAACAGTCAAGATGTTAATTATGTTTTCATGTTGTATTCCGCAAAGGTTTTTTAGCCAAAATTCATATACAAAGGAGCATTTGTTCAAGTTCAAATATCGTGACTGCTATATGGTTTTGTCTCAAATGTACAGGCTTTCAACGTGATAAGAGTCATTTAATATTGCTAACCATATCTCCTTGTTCTTATTTGATTTCTAGAGAGCGTGAAACATTGCGGGCCTTTGCATGATTTCAACTCTTTTCCACCAGCACCATCAACAAATGGCTCGGTTGGTCTTGTGGTATTTCGGAACGAGCACGACCGCACAGTAACACTATATTGGAACATTGTGCCTCCGGTTGCATCGCTAGTGATCCACCCAGGACAACAAGGATCGACATATTCTCGATTGGGAAACACATTTTATGCAGTGGATGAAAACGGACTCGTGATTCCGTTAAATGGCCGTTGTGTTGAAGAGAACGAGTTCATTAATGAAATGTTCATCGCATGTCTTACTTGCTAGATCTAGATTTGAGCAGAAACCATTCAATAGGGTGTGATATACTGATTGTTTTGGCAATATATAAGTCAATGTTTCTGCTGTATGAAAATACGCCATGTTGAGCCATTATATAATTTTTTTTTAAACTATGGATGACCTCTTATGATTATTATGACCTTAACAGTATCACGACGATACAAGATTAGATTCAAGAAAAAAGTAAAGTCTATAAAGTAATCACTGGCAATAGCCAAATACAATTAAATATATGATAAATCAGTAGATGTTGAAATTAAGTAATTTTTATTTGGCTATTGTGTGAGGTATAAATGAATATGAAATGAAATAAATAAAAACATTATATCCGTATGAATATATTGATTTTATTTCGAAAAAAAAACATCTTAAATAAACCTTGAATTTCACTTATGATGCATTTATGTTCTATTTACACATGCTAGATTCGATACGCATAAGGACTTGCTCAAACGGGAAGCGACGAAACGCGGCCCGCAGCAATTTACTTATTTGTTCTTTATAGGACTTTGTCATTTTTTAGAATCGCGTTAGAAAAGGTGTTCACACTGGAAGCGACAAGTTCAAAACGATAAATGTTTGACATTTAAACAACTGATTTACATAGACAAGTTGAGTTGTTATTTCTTGCCGCAATCGGCGGTGCAAAAACGCAAGAGGCGATTCCTCACCGCCTCTCGCGTTTGTTGGGATCATTTTATGAAAATTAATAGTTAAAAGTCTAAGAATCGTCCGCTGTCGCTTCCCATGTGAACACCTTGCCGCCCCATTTCCGTGCCTAAAACGTGTGTCGCTTCCCCTGTGAACAAGCCCTAAAATAAAAACGAGTCCATTAATTCAAATATTGTACTTGTTTCAATTAATGGAATGTCCTGATTTCTATTTTCGACTTATACTGGTCAACCGAATTAAGTTTTAGCTTATAACTTTTTTTATTTTACACATGGTATCTTTTTAAATTTGCACAATTGTTGAAGAAATGTGTATGTTTTTAGGGGAAAACATCTAAAAGCTTGAGGTATTGCTCGAAATTGGTGCACACTTGGGAAGATTTGTAGAATCTTAGAAAATATCGTAGTTTCATTGAAAAACAGCACGTACGATATTTTTTATTTGGCTTCAAATTTTGGAAAAGAATGTCTCCATATATTCCAATGTACATTATTATTATGATGTTTACACTTCAAATTCAATTTTCGCAGATTAAGGTATAATTAAACAAACATTTATGTTTTTGGGTCTCGGCTTGTTAGGCTAAGTCCAATCGAAAATGTCTAATTTTCGTAGAGGTTACACCTATTTGTGCAAGGCAGAATCTAATATAAAATAAATGTATATTCCACCCTCAAATTATGAACGCATTTTGATAATATTTAACTTGATGGGCTTACCCATTTTTTTAATGAACTTTTATCCCGAAAATTAAACCGGTAGAGAATTTTAATTCATAGTTCATTATCAAATGTCGGTGCAACTGTGAACTAAAAGATTAATATCAATACACTGGTGTCCGGACATAAAGTTCCAGGACCAAAAAAGGTCCGAAAAACTGCAGCATAGGATAATGAAGACACGGACCCAAAAGTGTGCTCTTCATGTCGCCCGGGTACTTTTTGACCGGAATTCCAATACACTGCATTACCAAACTCATCTTCTTTCAATACTTTCCCAATAAAAATTGTCGTGTTCAAAACGAACCATCTATAACCAAAGATAGCAGCATGACAACAATAAACTTGTCCAAATATTTTCGAAGGAAAAATTGTCTTGCTCAATACGAACCATCTTTAACCAAATGTATCATGATAACAATAGCCTTTTTTTTTCAAATATTTTCCCATGAAAACTTGTCTTGTCTCCCAAACATTCGAGTTAGGGCGATACGGAGATCCCTATTGAGATAAAGGTAGATCATGGGATCGAGGATGACGGTTAAGCAAAACATGAATTCAAAACATGGCCGTCAATGTGTTGTGAATCGTTAAGGCCAATGGGGCCTCGTGCAGCGTTTCTGTGGTATAGCCAACCTAGATTCAAAAAATATATATATGAAAGGCATGGTTTATAAATTTGTATTTTCTTTTATTTTTGAAACATGAATTAATCTAAAAGGAAACCATGCGCTACCTTTGTATCAATATTCAAATGTGTTATGTAATTAATTTGTTGAGGAACGTTTCAAGTACAACATTTACACGTAGATGTATGATGTGTATTTACCAAAAAGAGACCACCACGTAGTAAATAAACTGGAATGCAAGTACTCCAAAACACACCCGATACCAATAAGATCAACCTGGCGGACAACAAAACTAAAATGAATTATCAAAAAAATGTGTTTCTAAATAACTTCCTAAACTTACATTTTGACTCCATCAATTAACTGTAACCAACTATGATCAATCTAAAAAAGCAATACATGTATAAACCCTTTAGCTAATTAATAAGAAATTCCGGGCGTGACACTTTAATAACGTGTTTTCTTGTGAGCCATTAAAAAAATCTATATTCTTTACAATCGAGCAATGTGCTTGGCCGAAACATTCAATCATAATTCCTTAAATCCTGAAATGAATTGTTTGATTAGAAATGATATGTCGGTTGGTTTTTACTTAGTATTCACTTAATGGTACGACAAGCGACCAGCGGACTATTTTGAAATCGCAGCGAAACTAAACAAATAACATGGTGTTTGTTTTATCGTCAGCGATATTGAAGTAAATGTTCTTTTTACATTCTTCTGCACAAAACATTTCGCTGGCCGTTGGCAATAATATATATATTATATAATGGTACTCACCTGAGCGCCTTTTTGCCCGTTTTTTGTCGAACCGCTGGTCCGAAATTCTCGGACGATCCTGAACCAAAAGTTGGAGGAATAGCGTGTGGTAAATTCTCCAGTTGGGCCAATAGTTTCTTAATTTTGAAGACGCTTACAAGCGTGCAAATGATAGCGGGTATAAAGAAAACCAGCAACTGTATGGGGTTGTGAAACCGCTGATTGGGGAGCTGACACATGTTGACATTGGGATATTTCACCCTGCCAAACACGATTTCCGTTGATATCTGATACCCAAAGCAAATTATAAATATAAAGAAAGTTACAATGATGATAGATCGTCCAGTGAAAAAGCGGGGATAGACTAAAGGTTTACAGAAATAGAAGAAACGTTCGATTGCTAAATAGGCAGTGAATTGGATGGTCATTAGGTAAAATCCACTGATTGTCATTGAAAACTTGCATTGAATTCTTTCGTGAAAGTCGCTGAGTTCAGATATGATTTGAGGAATCATTGTCATGGCAAAACAGATATCCAAAATGACGTACACCAGTGTTACATACATATTTGTTTTGTGAAATCCTCTGTATTTCCTAATCAAATCAACTATGATTCCGTTTAATAATACCCCGATGCATGATATGATGAATACCAATATGCGAACTGATTTATCAAAATCGAATGTTATCTCTTTCTTGTCATCTTGAAAAGTAATGAAGCTTTCTTCAAAAGTTACATTTTCAATGGTTTCGGTTGGTTGAACTGAGGAGATTTCAACAAAGATATCCATTGCTTTCGAGTCATATACTGTTTTTCAACATTTTTACAACCAATCATCAATCGCTTTGAATGTTAAAGAGTAACATGGATATAAGCCAAATTAAAATGTACATCCCCATGCCGCTATTAATTTAGATGATGTTTTCATTGATTAATTGTTGTATTTAAATATTATGGTCTTTAAATATAAATATACATATATTTCGTTTCCTCACACTGACAAACTGGTTTTTCGAAGCAGAACTCGCGTATTTCCCATACCAAGGGAATTTATATACGTGTATCCTGGATAATCGGAAGTAATCGGGTGTAATTTCCGACGAAGCCTTGTTTAATTTACAACTACATTGTCCAGTGTGTTATATTTAGAAACCGGGAAATATTGGGAAATATCATTATCATTGGTGAATCAAAAGCTATATTAAATCGTTATTTAGTGGTAGAAACACAAAACATAAGTGTTAATACTGTTAATTGGTAACGTCAAGATTGTTATGCAAAATGAAACCATTTTACTTTGATATAGAATCAAGTACAGGAGAGAAAAAAAAATATAGATGATTCAATAGATAAACGTCAACCTAAGTGTTAATGTTGCAAATTACATCATTAATCAGCCAAAAATAAATACTTTATTCTAGGACAACAGTTTATTTGACAAGCATTTAATAAACGCCAACGATGTAAATGAACGCATAACAAATCAGTAATTCACGTGATAATATTGCTATTTTCTTTTATTGTCAGGATAGTATTTTGCAAATCAATTTTGTTAGCCATGATGCATTACTTACGGTAAACTCCTAAAATTTAGCTTTATAAAACGCAATTAGTCTAGCATTTTTTAAACGTTTCCAAAATAGGCAAGAAAATAACATTTAAGCAGAGGACAGGCATATTTGTATATGGTAGGAGGACTTTATGGTCATGGAAGACGAAACGGAGAGGTTAGGAGGACATTTTACAACAAGTGATATTGAGGACAAGCAGTCGGACATAATAACACCCAGCAGACGTTAACAGCGTAAAATAAATAAGGCCCTGCTTATATAAACCGGAATACCCAGCGATTTATACGGTGAAATATCCATTTTGCTGGGAAATCTTCCTTGCTGGCATTTTCATTAAACAGAAAATTTCCTTATAGGGTTATTTCGGGAAATAAGGTCAAAATAAAAAAATATAATACGTGTTATACACTCTATTTAGTGCGAATTATTGCTTGGACAGGGGAATATTCATATTATGTGGAACTTTTAGAGGGACATTAGAAACATTAGAAAATATCTTTTCTTGCTGTCAAAGGTTTGCTGACAATGATTTTCGGGCTTTGCTTCCTACTCGTTGGGTACTCATGCATAAAATCGCATGGAAGCGAGTTTTACTGTTTTCTGTGTAGGAAATCGCAAAGAGCGACAGGATAAGTCCTTGATATTGTATAAGTCCTACAAAGAAAAAAAGTTAAAATCGCGCCCCCAGCGATCGCAGATTTAATGTAAGTAGGGCCTAACGACTGTACGACCTTGAATCGATGGTTTTATATTGCATTTAGTGTTTAGAAATTATGTCAGCTAATTAACACTCCGAGAGAGCGTCTTAATAAACAGGATGACACATAACGCGGCAGTTTCTATACATTGCATATCACTTTTTTCACAATTATGACTTTATATCAAATATGTGTATCAAAATACGATTCTTAGAAGAGCCCAAGGCTCATACGTAATTGCATGATGTTTTGCCAACACGATTCTGCTTCATTACATACACATACACATAAATTATACCCTTTAAAATGTCTTAAAGTTGTCACAAACTTTGAGACATACCTTTTGCTGTTATAGCATCTAAATGTGTCAAATGATGAGTTATGATACCTTCATTTTTTTTTCAAATTCATGACAGCCCAGGAAGCTAAACTATTATGCTGTGATATGTGTTGTCGATATCTCCGAAGGTCAGTCGCCCAAGGATTTCGGTTACTAGGTCAAAATCCCTGTGAGTTTATAATGTTTTGTTGAATCATGCTTAAGGGATGCAACATTTTCATAAATAATTGCAATTATGACGTCATTAACCGTCTTTATTGCAATTTACCGCAACATGCATGTAAAGTAGCGTCCACAAGCATAATGGTCAAACGTACATGCATATGAACGTACGATAGAATTGATAGTAAGTATGCATTTTCTAGCAAGGTTGGGTGAATGATATTTGTATTATATGGATCGATAAGAATAAAATCCTACTCTTTTATATTTTATGCATTTATAGATAATCATATGGTTAACCAGAAAAAAAAGTATAACCCTTAAGTAATGACATCCCGGCTGTAAATTCAAGACATATCACAACAGGTCCCAAAGTTAGAAAAAAAAACATAGTACTAAATGTGCCTTTCGAAGTGCAAAAAAGACAATAACAATATCATTCACACCAAGCATAATATATTTAAGGATATAACAGTACACTTCATTGTTCAATGTAAACAAATAAAATAGGATAAGGCGACGATAGAAGAAGACACCCAATTATAATTCATATGTTTACCCAAGTTCATTTAATGAACCAACATTCCTTACCTGCAAGATCCGATTAGTTGAGAGAGCGGCCAAATAGTGTCCTATTGTTATCATGAAATGTTAGAGAAAATATAAGTAAAATAAGCTTAGGAAATGCACTACAAATCCCGCCCACCTTTTCACACTATAGTGATATTGTAGCAATTTGTTTTGACACTTTTACACCAACTGCACATAAATTGAAATTGTGGAACTTAACGCAAAAGTCATTATAGATAGTCTTGCAAGAAGGCAGATATAATACAGATATTCAAAATATTCAAATGATAACATTTATATATCAGTAACATAAAATAATGGCAGTGAAGTTGGGATAAGTTTATTTCATTTATCATCTTCTGTGTCTGTTTTAGTGGATATTGTTAGGCATCACACAAATTTGCTACGAAAGAAAATAGATTTCTAATATACTTCTATAGACAAACTGAAATGAAACTATATTACACTTTTAGAAGTATATAACTTTAGGTGATATCAATATAAAATAAAACCATGTTTTTTTATGTTAAGGATTTATAAAAAGTGAAATTGGCTCATATTTTTATTTAACATCTTGTGAGGATTCAAATAAATTCCATCTAAACCACCGCGTTTCAAAGACAGACTTAACCAAAGCGCCCCTTCTAGCCTTACTATGCCTGGCTTTGACGAGGCATTCGTGGACCCCTTGGACCCTTCGCTCTTTTGCGTCTTGTGCCGTTTGCCCATGCGTCAGGCCGTCATCGTGAGTCCATGCCGCCACCGTTTTTGCGATGGTTGCCTTCAGGAACATCTCAGGTAGAATTTTCTATGTGGGTTGATGAAATTGATTGCGCTAAGGGTGTTTGGGGCAGGTAAGTGGATGATTTAATGAAATATATTCCTCGACTATTATAGATTTAAAAGGATTTGTTTGTGATCCATCTCAGGTAGGTTCTCAGGTATTTGTGTTGATGTATTCATATGAACGGATGTGGTTTGGCGCCACCGGGGGTGGAGAAGCGGGTGGTTTTTATGATTTAATAGTATTTTATAGTAATTTATCTTGTCTATTTTTCAAAGGATATGTCAGTTATTAGAGTATGGTATGGTGTTTTCTATTTTTTGTATATGTTGTCTCTTTTGAAAAAAAACATCTGGTCATGTTCGCTACACTGTAATTCTTGTACGTAGTTCTAACTGTGTCTACACATCATATTAAATGATCTAGAAGGGTGCATGTTTTCTTAATGCGCTCATTTAGGGGCAAGCGGAAGTTATGTAATAATCTTTAAATAATTTCCTTCATAAGCATTGTGTTCATTAAATACAGGGATAGTAATTACATGTTGTTTGATATAACCCACTCGGCAAGACGTACACAGACGTTGAACGGACGCCCTGCTTTAGACTCGTATGAAAGTTTTCCGGACGTCGCGGACGTAGAAAAGACGTTGCATCCACGTCGCGTCCGATTCGGACGTAAGAAGTACGTTCTACGGACGCCGGGACGTAAAAGGACGCCCGGAAATCTTTCATACGGGCCCAAAGTAGGTCGTCCTCTCAACGTCACGTCCGAATGCGACGTACTATGGACGACCCTTGCCGAGTGGGAAGCATTGAAAACCAATCATTTTGTCGATCTCAAAAAATATCAAAAAGTCTTACGGATATATCTAATACTATTTTTGTTTTTGAAAAAAATAATAATTTAATACATGTAATGGAACCATACATCGTATTTTGCATATCACATGCTGTAAGTTTATAATCATGTCAATCTATTTAAATCCACTTAAACATTTGAAAACGAGCGATCCTGGAAAAGCAAGCTCTATATTTCGAAAAAAAAATAACATAGCGTTAATTTCTCTTTTTCTAATTCACTTACTAATAAATCGTTTCAATTTTATTGTAATCATATCGTTGGTGTTTATCCTTAAATAGCCATTGGGAAATTTTTTCGATAGGGCCAAACCTGGCAAAGTCACACACGTTCACAACAATTAAAACATACAATTTATAGCATAGAATCTATGCCACACTAAAATGACTCTTAATTGTACCTTATAGTTCCACTTCAATTTGTTCATGCCTGAGGCGTTTTGATATTTAACTCATTTTTGACACGAATCTTTTACAAAATACCTTATTTATGGCATGTGTTATTTTTTCTTTATTATTGAATGGCTATTCATGATTAAAGGTTGTTATTTATATTGTCGATTATGCCTTTATGAACCATTTATCTCGTCAACATTTGAAAGACATATACATGCAACTATAAATTGATAAATAAAATCATGTGAATGGATTTTGCACCCACTGGCTCGAGTTGAAAAAACACATCAAAGGGTTAAGGAGCATTAAAGATTCCTATTGGAGATTTCTTTAGAAAGATGAAGTAATATTCGATTTGGATTAAGTGACTCCTTTCATGTCATTATATCTTCTGTTCCCAATCTATTTATAGATGAATATTATTTTGCAAAGTCTTCAAGCAATTTCGTATTCAGCATTGATATAGTGCTTCATTGAGTACCGCGTTTACCAGGATATTTCAGATTCTGTTTCATTTATAACTCATAGCATTATAATATGGTCAAGAGATATGGCCCACATTTTGATTCTTTATCCAATTCTGTAATTCAATTCTGCCTTTTGCAACTTTTACTATGTCGATTACATAATATCATAACACATACATGTATAGTAGTCCACAATCACTGTTAGAGCATATCCACATTTCATGATTTGGGCTATATCCTGTCTATCAGTCCCCCTATGGTTAATTTCCCATAAACGAAACAACAGGCATCATAGCGATTTAAGCCCTCTAAACGGATTAAAGGGGACCATTACAGCATATAGCCATGATTTACATTATTTATTTGCTGACCAACAGCATCAGTTACACAAACATGCTTTCAATATATAAGAACATCATAAAGAGACATATATTCTATTCTGGATATTTTATTTTATATTCTTATGGTCCGAAGAAACCTCTGAATTTTATTCACTGCCCGACGAAAAAGACATGTCACTGGACTAGTCAGCAGTCCATTTTCTCTTATATTCTTAAATATCCATTCAGATTGAATCATAAACTTCATGCATTCTATACAATGTATGTAAGACCCCCTGTAGCTTTCTTATGTGGAATATTCATATTTACGGTTTGATGAAGTTTGTGTAAAAATCTGATGCACCGAGATGATTAAAAAATGTCGAAAACTATGAATGGGCTCTCACGGTATTACATATTATACTTTTGGTTGCAGTTATAATAATATACCTCGTAATCAGATCTAATTGTTACGATGTTCGCATGCAAAGAATATTTACTTACCCTAAGCATGAACGCGTTATGTTGATAGAATATTTATGTGCAATTTACTATTCGACAGTTTTAATTGTATGTGGTGTATGTGCGTGGAAATGTCTTTGTTACGCTCGGTATTTATCAGCTGGTTCAATATGAAATACATGCAATAATGATGTTGACATTTTAAAGCATTTTTAGCTCCTTAATTGTTTAAAATATGTGTTCCTGTTTTCATCTAAACAGTCATAATATAAATTGTATACATTAGACAATTTCTTTGGCGCTAAACTTCTAGGCATGCTTTGATAAATAGTCGTTCCTACAACTAAAACTAAATTAAGCGCACTTAATTTGTAAGGAACTATATGTAACTATTCGCGATGATTATCGACTCGTCCTAGGTTCAAGTGATTCTTGAACTTGAACAAAGAAAACGACAAACGTGAGAATTGAGCTAAAATAGAACAACTTTGTCATTGAAATCGCCTATAATTACGACATTTTCAACTGTAAATTAGTGCTTAAATACCTCCCACATTTAGTGTGAAGGGTAGAGCCACGCAGACTTAATTTATGTTTTAAATGTTAACACCAATGTTTCGTTGTTTATCATGGCATTGTTTGCTTGGATTTATAACATATAAAGTGATGTTAAATTACACCTTGTCATGCAACATTTTGTCAGCAATTATGTTAATCAAAATAACACCATTCGGGTCTTTTATTTATGTGGGTAGCTTTGAGCCATGTTAATTATGTTGTTGTTTCGAAGGGAGTGTATTTTGCTTTGGAATATACATGTTAAAGCAGGGCGTCGCTTTGGAACACATCTTGATTTATTTGGTGCATTATGTTTTCGTTCGA
The DNA here is from genome assembly GCA_001703475.1 of Hydroides elegans. NCBI lineage: Eukaryota > Metazoa > Annelida > Polychaeta > Sabellida > Serpulidae > Hydroides > Hydroides elegans. The sequence goes on from LQRL01153213.1 coordinate 15,224, forward strand.
AAAAATCCCAACTTGGAAACACGCGATGCGTAAAATACTTGTTTATCGACGGTCGAATTCGGCGAGATAATTACGAACGTCGTTAATATTGTTTTCGTTTTAAAGACCGTCTATGCTTGGTTGAACTAAGTTAAAACCAGGTAATCGAGATGACACTGTAACCAGTAACTCTACCGGCTAAAAATTGCTGGTCAACCTAAACAATACACGTATTAACACCTGATTATAACAATAATTGTGGTTCATTTATCGTTGTTCATTAAGAAACCTCAATAAACCCGTATCCTGACACCTGCCCTAATTCATTACACAAATTATCGCGTCATTGAAAACTGTTTTTGTTATTGCACAATTTATTAGCTAGCAGATGTAACCATTGAAGTCAGAAATAGAGGTTGGCGGAACAATGACTGCAAAATGAAATTAGGTTTTACAATATAAAATATTTTAAGTGTTGGTAACATAAAGACATGCATTTAACAATTGTGTAAGCCATGACGATAACTGAGTAGAATCAAATATACACTTTAACAAAAACGCATTTTGAGTCGTATTTCAAACCCGTACTCATGTCCACCAGCCCCACCATTATCTTGTGTTTGATTGGTGAGGTACAACGTAGTTTCGTCGTTGATACGTAGGGTTGACGGATATGCCCCGCAATTAGTATTAAAGTAATACAAACTGTTCTATATAAATACACATATCACGCGTATAATGCAATGCAAATCATCTTAGATTTAAATGATTTATAGATATACGCAAAAGTAGGTATTATAAATCATTTAATTCGCTGTTGTATACTATCGATACAACATTACATTATATTGACATGTACATGTATGTAGACATTAATATCAATAATGTTCATAAACAAATATTCATTAACATGGACAACTGACGAGAAACACTCATTTTTATGAAAAGCCCGAGCGCGGCTTGAGGCTAACATCGAGGAGTGCAACCGGCCATTAGATATATAGTTGTCAAAATTGACATACTGACGTGTATGTTACTATTAATATACAAATGTATTACTGCGGGTGTAAAAATACCAAGATATGCTAAGATATGATGTTTAAATATATATTTGATTTCACGCTTATTGCAGTAATTTCCTATGGAATTTACCAGGTAAACTCAAATTACCCTTAATTTTCAAAAATATAAAATTAAGTATAAATGAAATAACATCGTGCATTTAGCCAAAGTCTTGTCGCAGTTTAAGATAAATATGCACCAGGCCAAGGACCTCTTTTTGCAAAATAAATCTGACAAGATATGCTCCAAAGATGGGGAAACTGTCGCAGATTTGACAGATACATGTGGTTTTCATTCTCTATCTATCTTTCTCCCATTGATTTTATGTTATTATTTCATTTTTTTATTCAAGTCTGCGGCACATATTTTTTGTTGTCAAATCACATAAGAAATCGATGTTTTATAATGTTGGAAAGGGTTTCAAGTTTAAATGGGTACTGTTACATCATTAACGTGAATGCAATTGATGATTTTGACTCAAAAAGCGAAGAAAAACACACAAAGGCGATTGAGGGCATGTGTGTCGAATTTCATCAATCATAATGGGAATCCATGCATAAGTATGCTATAATAATAAATCACTTATTGTGGATAAAGTTGAATTCTTGGCCAATTCGTTTAATTAAGATTATATTGCCCTCACTTATGATGGTTAATTTTAGCAAAAACTTAAAACATGCTATTCAAAATTTTGCCAAAAGTCCTTTTTTTGCACGAAACATCACTTTGTTGCAACGCTGAACCTGGTGCACTGTTTACATTTCCGCATCGCTGAAACACGACAAAAGGGGATATAATTTATTTTACATTATTTTCTTTTTAGAAATCGTTATTTTAAGAAAGAAACTTTTCTTTGTGCGCCGGTCGTCAGTAAAAACAGCTCGAATTATAAATAAACCTAAGCAGGTGTGTAACAATGAACAACAGTTAAGACTCGATCAAATTAGGAATTAATAACTTTCTAATATAATTAATTAATCAATATGAAATTAGTAACTTTAATATATCGCTTTATATTTTGTAATTGCCAAATTTGCCCAGCAAGATTATTTTTTATTCAATATTGTTGAAGTACCTCTTTATTACTTTGAATTCTATACTTATAATGATTGTGTAACCATTTAAACCGTTTAATTGAATTGACGTTTACTAAAACCTAAAAAACCTCCCTTTAAAGCAGCTGTCCCTTATAATTTGTCGTACCCTACATGCATTCGTCTTTATACAAATAACCCCGAAGAATAACATGATTGGCTTTAAACAGCTAAACATATGAAATTCTTCTCATAATTATTGACACCTGGTTAAATCCGATCGAACAAGTCAAATTATATCTACATTGGTTGCTAAGTTATTGATGACTGATGAATGACTTTTCGAGTGCAAGTGAGTGCTTGGCAGAAGCAATGACTAAAGCTAGGGTTCATTGCCAATATAACAATGTACATTAATTTATGTAGTAATATTGGAGTGGTTGACACAGTTAAAAACTCGGTCGTTCTGTGCAATATACATGTAGTTGCCAATATAAATTATTCATATATAAAAGCGTCAGTTACTGATAGACTCTATATGTTAAATGCAGTGACGCATTCCTTCATCAAATGGATGTTTGTATGTTATGTTGTATTGTCAATAAAAGCAGTTTAAATAAATTTGCTTACTTTTGCAACGAGCCTTCCATATAGCATATGCCCTTGGTCTATTGATGCAGTTGTCCCAAAGCTATCTAGGAATAAAACAGTTGATTAGATATGACATTAATAATTACCGGTGATTTGTCTTAGCTAAAGCATCCATCAAAGCACGTGGTCAATATATATATAATGGCTTGTTATTAAGGGTTTTGTATAGATAGATGGGATCTAATTTCAATTATTGAGGAGGCGTTCGCACAGAATATGGAAGTCAAAATAAGTTACAATATAGTGCGTATATAGTGCTTTAGATGCGTTCATGCATAGCATTGTTTGTTCCACATCCCGCCCAAAACTCATTTTGATAAGGGCAACGAAAAGATGAAAATGGCTTATTATGAATAATCATTTACGAGCAGAAGTATGTAAAGACCAGTCGACAAAATGACGAACCTTTGGCATCCATTTACCACGAATTATTGTAACGGAATGAACATCCTCGATGACAAATATACATAAGCAATTTTATTGCTTATGTATATTTGTCATCGTGGATGTTCATTCCGTAATAATAATTATTATTAATAATTATTCTTGTTCAATACATATGTATATTTTCATATGTGGTTCATCTAATCAACAAGAATGGCCGTTCAAAAGTAGATATGTGGGAATTTTCATGAGTCACAGGATTATAAATATTATATGAAGAGATCATTGAATGAATGGGGCCAGTCATTTTCAAGTTATATAAGCTACCTACTTAACTGGGGATACATGTATGAATGTGTAATATGATGAATTACTATTTTTATACTAATAGCTAAGTACCGCGAGATATGTCATTTTCAAAACCTAAAGGTATTGATAACCATTAATTTATAGAAAATTTTTATAAAAAAAATTAAAACACAATTATATCATTATGAATCATAAATTTAAAATATTAAAATGTACTTTATCCTTCATAATAAGCGAACATCATGTTAACATGATTTTGCATAAAATGATTCATTATACATCTGCATATTTGTGACCACTTTGTGCAGATCTATCTATAAGGATGTAGGACAAGCATGTGGAAATAATCGGCAATACGTATATGCATATCATATACCCGCCCCTCAAATTTTAACCGCAAACGTGATCGACATTGCTTAGCAAATACCTGTAATCTAATAAAATATAGTATCTAAAATAACAGTCTTCATTATTCTGTGAATATAAATTCATTAATCCCATTCTTAAGGGTTAAAGACATCTCGCAATTAAAGAGCACCATTAAAATAAAGATGGTTAGGAGGTAACATTGACGTGCCATCCAGAAGATGCGATAAGTAGTATACCAAAGTCTAACCCTTTTTTGCTGTAAAAGAAAATAGTATCGATTTGATAACTACGAAATCAGTTCTAAACAATCTCGAAGCCAAGGCATTGCCAAGATCTTGAAGTGTGGCCAAAGATCTCCTTCCAGTCCACTGCATGTTTTGTGCTCCCACGCACAAGGGTTTTCAAGGGTCCCTTGTTCTAATCTTGGCTTATATCCAGGACCATGATCTATGAGGAAATCCCATATTTTCAAAAAAAAATATGTTTACGTTTGATCTACAGGTATAGAATAATCGCGAAAAATTGTGATGTTGACCGATATAAGATGAAATGTGACTATTGCATGACAGGAATATAGGACGAAGTGTCATCATAAAACATCTCACATATTTTGATGCATTCAAAAATGAAATTGAGTGGGTAGGACTCTGAAAATAATGTTGTCAGCGTTTACATGAAGATTAAACATGCATTTATATTTTTTGGTTTTACATACATTTGCATACAACTATTACAGACAATACAAGTACACGTCTAGGTTTCATTATAACAAGACCTTGTTCTACATTATATCTATAAAAACCAAAGATAAACAGCTTTACAGAAGGTTATGCAAAACCACAATCATTTTATACACAGCGTTCGTACAATGCGCGATCGCACCCTTACTATTGATAGTTGAGGAGTTTATCTAAATTGTTTGTAATATAGCAATTGCAGTATGGAATTGTAAAATCTATTCACTCATAATGTTACAAGAATGATTATATTTTTGGATATGACGATTTATAACACAAAATCACCATGATTGGATATCAACTGGACTGAGCTAGACACAATTCAGCGTAAAGGGTTTGTAAAATAGTTTGTATTCGACCCGTGCGGGGACTGGGCTATATATCGTAATTAAATAAACGGGAACTAATTCAATGCAACATAACATTGGTATTGGGTATAATATTGTGACACATTATTTTCTACAAATAACGATATTTCAACAGACTGATTTCGGTCGATTAAAAGGTACGGACACGGGCTTGTGGATTTTTCCGCGGAAGAGCGATATTCAAAGAAAATATAGCAAACTCTGAGATCGCAATATCGCAGGGTTTATTATATTTTTTCTTCGAATATCACTGTGCCGCAGTAAAATTCCACAAGCGCGGGTCTTTACTCTTAACAGTTACAAATCGATTTACTACCTATAAAAATTGTCGCAAATCGTCTCTCAGTCCCATTATTACTTTTGCGAAACCCACATTTTGCTGAAGTGTGCTTATCGTACAGCTGCACAGGTATGTGTCCCTTGTCCTCTTAAAAACACAGAAAGCTTTTTCTCCTTTTTGTCTATCTCCTCGTACACACAACTGAATAGTTGCTTGCTGTAGGTTACTGCAATTGAATTTGACACATTCCATTTTGGATATGTTGCTTTATTGTTCGAATGCTTTTTTAATCTCTTTAAATTCAGGATTTTTATTGGACTATTCCATTCCCATAATTCGGTATCTTATTTTAATAACTACTGTGTGTCTAAAATACGATATATGCAGTTTACAAAATTAAGATAGTATTAACGTTCAAACAGAGATATTACGTTACAGTTGGATGGCAGTTAAGATTCGTATCCTGGAATATATATTCAGTGTTATATTTTGGAATAAGCATAGCAATAAGCATTTGCCAATTCGCACATATTGACGAACTCAATGTGTGAAATGCTTAAGTGTAGATGCTAGCTTTATGATATGATTGGCTCATTATCTGGATACAAGATAATACTTTTAACTGGTTTTGATAATTTGTGATTTTTGCTGATTCTGCATAAACAGGCGGTCGATAAAAAAAAACATCAACGGTTATACTTTTAAAGTGGAATTTGGATAAAGTTAACCAGTACATTCATTCACGTAAAAGTATACTAAACTCAGATGTGCAAATAAAATATTGTCTTGGCTTAATCGCTATATTCTCCATGTAATGTTATTATACAAAATACATAAAACATATCTTATATTTGCAAAGATTATCAAATCAATGCTATAATAACAACACATGGATAAATCTCGCACATAAAACATAATTAAACCACAATTTTAGCTTTGAGCCATTCACTCCACAATTAACTCGGGGATATTGGATAAACGAACCTGGATTTTGGATAAGAATAGAGCATTGCAATCGAAAAGCCGGTGTTGACTCACACCTGTGCAGTAAGTACAAAGTAAACTAACAAAACTTGTTGCGTTGACTTGTTAGTTTTTGACACAAATAACATTTGCGCGCTGCAGTGTGCATTTTAGTCGTTTGCTAAGTTGTTACAAGTAATCGAACGATTTATGATATCTACTCAATATTTGCAACTACACTAACATCATGTGTAATTCAGGTTTTTTGAGATTCTTCCCTGAGCTGACGGCGGGGTGAGATCGTGGTTGGTTGATAACCATTTGTTTCTGCAATCCCAAGCACAATACTTTAAGGAAATTGTTTAAAATAATATGACTTTTTAAAATATATTTTCGCTTAAATATGTTCGTATTAACCGATCACCGGTCGACATGCATATTGGAAAGTTTGACATTCACTGACTGTGTTCTGGCCTGGATCACTTTCATATAAATGTATGTGCTGCTTGTTTAATTAAAAGTTTCTTCATCAAAATCGGCATTGCTTATTGAATCTATATAAACGATACTTCATTACAACAAAGTATGTTTATAATCTGAATAGATTAATACCTAGAAGCCAACGATGATGGTTTAGCCATATGTCAACGTAATTCAGCACGTTTAAGTAGATATGTCGATTTCCTAAATTCGATTTCTAATATTTAATGTGCGCATTTTTGTGTAACAGCACAACGCAATGTTTGAGGTGTAATAATTTCTGGCTAATTGAGCGACTTATAAAGGCGATGACTTCATGCTGATCGATTTCCAATAAAATCTTCCCTTTAGCACTGGGTTTTTATGGTTGTAGTCAGCTTGCAAGACGTAACAGCATTATCACATTGCGAATAGATGCTTAAACACTAAAATACAAATTTTAGCTGTTTTATTTGTTTATATTCATGTAAAAAATGTAATATTATCTGTTTGCTAAATTGTTTGCTTCGCTAGTTCGTACACACACAATACTATCGGATACAACTTTTTTTGCAAGCGAATATTACTCTTTGGGTGTATATGGTAAGCACGTTTTCGTCATTTGCCTATTGCTATGTAGTACGATTGTATGGTGGATGCCCTCTACGATCTTTTTTAATGCAAGAACTATTTTTTTTAAGCACATGTTTTTTTCATTAACTTTGAAATAAAATGTCGGTCACAAAATATATTTATGTTTTATTACTTCTTTTTGAATACTTATTCATGATTATATAGTTATGAACCTTCTTTTTCAGCTCCTTTCAGCTATTTCAAATGTGAGATATAAATTGTCAAGGACCTTTTTTATGTAAGGACATGCATTGCTAAATAAATCGTTTAAAAACACCATATTTGATTAATCATTCATTGCCTTGTTTTCGATTTCAGAGAAGGAAACTGTGAATGCCCAAAAGACGGAGAAATCCTAGATTATGCTAAGGTAAGATCACTTACAACACTTCATTAAGCCAATACTTATACGTATGTTAAAAAAAATATATAATAAAAAATAGGAGGAGAAAGTTGTATTGGACTGTGGTGATGGTCAATCGAGCGAATAGGTTTACATTTCTTTCATCAATCTATAGAATACGGTAAAAAGTAAACACAGCTTTCAAATGCGACTAAGGTCCTCATCGAGGGACCAAACATGGAGACTGAAGTAATATGAAATAGATGCGTAGAATTTCTTATATCATCTTGTGTCAATCATCCATAAAGCAGCATGCATTAATGGAATATTATTTATCAGTGTTATATTGTTTGTTTACCATTTGGCTTGATTATATCATGGATTTAATGATGATAGCCATTATACATGATCTGTGATGATGATACCATCTTGATAATAAATACATGTATATGCATTTTACGAGATGATATCATTTCAAACAAAGACGCAATAAGGTAACGGACAAATAACATAAACAATGATGGATATAACATACTTTTGACATTATTGTAGAGGTTTTTAAATATACGTTCATATGCTATAAATGCTGTTCCATAACTAGGCCTGCATTTTTTATTATTTTTGAGTGCATAGAATCTAGATTATTCCAATTTATATTTTTTATTTATCTTATATTATTATGAACGATATGAAAAACTTTATTGAGGATGCAAAATGGCACATGCGAACAATGCGCTTCTTTTTGAATACAAATTAACTTCTCATTGTTTGAAATTCGATAAAAGGATCGAAATAGACATAGACTATTTTGAAAGGTAAACAGTTTTTTGCGTTTAAAATAAAAGAAAAATGTTTTATATTCTTGAAATAGACATTGGCTGACATAAGCTGTTTCAATTTAGCCTAGAGGCATTTTATATCAAAACGAAGATACATTCAGAAGAAGTATGCAACACTAATATTATTTTAAAAACTTTATTTCGAGGCAGAGTTCATCCAACTTAAACAGGATTTCATAAACCGAATGATACTTTTGGTTAAAAGTAATTGTCGAAGTTTTTTTTGTGGAACCGAAGAAAGGTTTTTAGCGACTTGTTGCCTCTCAAAGAAACATTGAAAAGCAGTGAAAATTATTATTAGAATCCGGACCAAAAAGGTTCCATAAATAGCATTGTTGAAATTTCCAATTAATCCCCAAACATATAGCACCGCTATCTAGCTGACGATAAAGTGTCATTTGAGAAACAACCATCTCACATGTTCCCTGGTGTCATACAGTCAACACAACTCCTAACCTAAATATCGATAGCAATTTCTTTCGTTTCAAAAGTTTCGTTTACTCGTTTGCGTTTTCTCGTTTACGCGTTTCTCGTTTACGCGTTTAGCCGTTTACGCGTTTAGCCGTTTAGGCGTTTAGCCGTTTAGGCGTTTAGCCGTTTAGGCGTTTAGCCGTTTAGGCATGTATTCTGTGTTGTATGTCGACAGATACAATATCATATGAATATTATTATGCAAATATGTTCATATGCAAAACATTTTCTGGTTCAATTGTTAGGGGTCTCATAATTTGATAAAACTTCTTTTATTTATAAAATAGTTGCATTTCCTTTTTGATATAACCATTGTGCTTTACCAATGTGTTGATCAATTATGTCTCGTTGTCCAAAATGATTCAATACTTAATTTCACTCCTCATTCGATATATGGATTTATATTTCGG
>LQRL01153229.1:618-12014 GCA_001703475.1 Hydroides elegans
TATACATATTGTGTGTATGTTCATTCATATCCCATATGGGCCTGTAGCTTAGGCGTATAGCATCGGACTCATAGTCATAAGGTCGTGGGTTCGAATCCCAGCTAGTACAATAGATTCCTAAAAATAATGGTATAATGATATAAACTAATAAATATTTTAATAACTGTTGTTTATATGCAGATTGAAAAACAAATTGATAACATATGACTTTTATACCAGCGTATGCATTAACACTTACCTGTTAAGTCTCATTAAAACAATTAACAAAAACGTGTTTGCTAGTACTTAAAGAGCTAAAGCCAAAGCTATAAAGCAAAGCTGGGTCATTGTCCTTGACAATCTTGTTTGATTTACGGCAATATATCAGAGCAATTGTGTTAAAAATGTTTTCTTTATGAGTGAGATCGCGATGAATAACCATGACAACAAGATTGAGCTCAAATGTATGAAGATGCCTTTTCACGATAGAATTGCTCAATTAAAAAGTAAAATGGTGATAATTTCAGTTCTGTGTGGGTAATAAACAGATATGTGGCATTTTTGGTTTGACAAATATACATGTATACTTACTTTGTATGATGTTAGATTGTTATGGAATCATTTGGTATTTTTGAAGTTGTCGAAAAAGATTAAAACACTTTTACCCGTAGTCTTTAGAAAAACTCTGAAACTGTATTTATACGACTAGAATCGGTTTTCTTGAATTTCGCGTATTTATTAATGAGCAAAATTATGCAACCATACGTTATGCTACTGAAACCTTTAACCTGACTTGACCTGTGGCATTTACTTTAGTTCTTTCTTTTTCTCTTTCTCTTCCTTAGTCTTAACAACGAATCAGTAGTCTTTGTATTAATGTACGATGTTAGGAAAGGGATGTTTTTTTTCAGTTTGGTGATTATATTTTTCCTTATTGTTATCCTAGGCAATTGTATCCCTTCAATATTTTCTAGTCAACATCCATTATATGCTATGATATGGCTTTTCATAACAAGAATTTCAACTATTTTGATTTAAAAAAAATAATCATATCTCATTATTTTTACGAATTTACAATAATATTAAGTTAAAAATGTTCTAAATTCCTAATAACTGTTGATATCATAGTGATGATATCTTAAAAAGCTGTTGTGAAAACGCTTCTGTGTATAAACTACGTCTTCCGTATCAGATCTTGCCTGTTGGCCAGAAGTATTATAGATATAATGGGTGCGGTCACATTGATCAAACTTACCTTCAAACCAAGCTTCAATGCACTTAAAGTCTTAGCGACGTTTAAGAAATTTTATCCAAGTACACCACCTTCAAACCTCCTTCTGACCACCTTCAAACTGGTTTAAAATTGAACATTATATAATGCGTATTCGGTTTTAAAGCTACGTTTGAAGGTGGTTTGAAAGCGCTTTGAATCAGTATTGTTTATGTTATCGGGTTTGAAGGTAAGTTTGATCAATGTGGCCGCATATTACAATTATTATGTGTCGGTTTTCCGCTCGTTCATAAACAGATACATGTAAATGAAAAGGGCTATGTCAATGACAATGAAAACCTAAGATTTATGGTTTGGAGTCATTCTATTATATTTCTACAGGGTTTATTATTCACGAGTCAAATATTGGATATCATATCTACAACCCAATACAATTCTATTCTACGTTTGTAAATATTAACTTGTTTCGTTTGCTGATAGTTGTTTTACTCACGAGTAACCAGATATCGCGTGTTTTTGTTTATGCGATTAAAGATTATATATAAATTTATGGATACTTCTGTTGATAGAAGAAGGGAAAATTGTTTAAAGTCACAATAGATAACTATTAAATATACATTCCATCACATCAATTATGCTTACTTAAAAAGTGTGTATATTTTGTTCCAGATAAAAGAAAACCATTTACATGGTATTTGAGATATAATTATTTATAAAGTAAACTTTTTGTGTACACGGAATGTTCAATTGGGGGTCACAGGACATAATTATATTCCACTGTTGGACTGGTATCGCTCAAACAATGGTATATGTTATGTTGAAACATTCCCGGTTATAGATCGTTTGTATGAATCGTCTAAGCTTACAAATGCAAATTGAATTTTCTTTGTTTGTATCAAACCAGTTCTGTCGCAAATTTCTCAATTTCAAGCACGTTAACTTCTAACTGCGATTTTTCTATAATATATAAATTAATTCTCTATATTTAATTAAAATATGCATGTGTGTTTTTTCGAGGGTGAAGCAGCAAACGCAACTTTCTTCGTGACTGTTTTTTAAAAAGGTTGTGCAACAACTTCTTCTGTTTTGCGAAATTTGGTTTAAACCAAGTATACTGTCAAAGACAAGCAATAAAATATACAAAAATCAGAATATGTCATTGTTGCGTTCTATGTCCACCTGTTAACTGGATTTTCCGAGGACAATGTGCCACGCCTATCAAAAATGCCAACTTCGGCGAATCAATTATCTTCCCTTATGTAAAAGAAAACCGAAATCCTAATAAGTGTAGGCCGAGATATCTCCCGAACATACCACAATTAATAATCACACAAAGTACGCATATTCTTTTTATTCTTATTGTTCACCATGGAATATAGATAATACTTCATGTTTTCAAGAAAACACTAACAAATTTGTGCCCATTGAGGAGTCCTAAGATCAAATGTGTTCCGTATTTGAATGAAAATATATTTTAGTATAATATCACTTAATACATACATGAATAACTCAAAGGGGCGGCACAGTCTAGGACAATGCGGAGTAAGCAACGGATTAAAACGCATATGCGGTCCAAGTCAAAAACGTAATTCACCAATGCACACATTAGCCCAGTTAAACATAATAAATCGCATGTGTTTATTTCGGTAATTAAAGGTTCTTTGATTTATCTTTATTGCATCAGCTGTATGCTATGTGTAATTGATGTTTGATATATTAAATGAATTGGTTATATTATATCCTAGTTATTAAAGTCAATCAGATTAAAAGGGTTGGCAAAGCATGAAAAGTAATCCATCATGCGGTGGAAAATATATCATTGAAATTAAATAACTAGACATAGAAAATGCGACACGTGGATAATCCGTTGAATGATTTACATTATTTGAATGTTTTGTTTAATGAAACCAGATTGGTTTTATGTTAGATTCAGCAGGGACCTATGCTACGAATAGATTACCCAGATTTGATAATTTACAACCAAAACACAATGCCATATTTAACGAATAGTAAGTTGGTCCATTTATATCGACATGAAACACATGAATATAATTCAATTGATGAAGGGTAGAGTATATTGGCAATCTCTTATATTAAGTTAGTTATTGACGTTCTTTCATTGTTGTTGAGATTTTTGTCGAGTTAATAAACTAAGGTAAAAGTTATGTAAATCTGATAGCATGTTTTCCTACGCTGCCGTTATTTCTGTTGTCGGGATTCAATTGCTCATTTTATAAATGATGCGCAAAAGTGTTAGTGGGCAGTATTTTACATTATAATCCAACACGCATGGTTTTAAATGCAAGGGATTCAATTATAGTCTTAAATAGTTATAGAAAAATATTGAAGATAAGAAATTATATAATATTCTCTAGACTCTCTTGAACCGCTATAAAATGGCAACCGCGGAAACATTTGCCCTAAAGTGTGCATTGTGCAGACAAGATTTCAATAAACTATATGTACTTGTGTGCAACCATAAAATCTGTGAGCAATGTTATTACACACGAAAGAAAGGAGGAAACGTAGTTGAATGCCCAATACTAAGTTGCTCTATATCATCGGATGCGAAAATGGTAAAGGAGAGGGATTACAAAACGTTCACTGATAGTTTGATCTCCATGAACGAGAAATCAGTGTTGCATTCCGTGGAGGAATATCAAACCGTGCTTGATGATCAAGAAGTAAATCTTGCATGGCAAATTGAGAAAATTGAAAAGGAAATCAATAAAACTTCCGAGAGTGTAGATGAGAACTGTGAAGAATTGAACAAACTCCACGTGAAGCGTCAAAAAGAACTGAAAGAACACTTTGCAAAACTCAAGGATAATATGATTGAAATGGGGGTAAAACGTAAAGAGCAATTGAATAACATTCTCAGCCTTATAAATGAACTGAAAGATTTGTTGCAAAAACAGAGAAAATGGTTCGGGGAAATAATTAAGAAAAATGCCCAAAACCTGGACTTAAGAAGTCTTCAAGAGGACATAGAAAACAACTTGAAGGGAATTGATAACGTAGATATAGACATTTCGAAAATAGACATCAGAATAATACCCGAAGAAAAATGGATCATAAAAGATGATCTGATTTTCTCGGCCCCGGATTGCACAATAAATCGTCAAAAACTTAAAATGATGCCTTCTTTAGTATTGGGTTTCTTAACACTTTCAAGCAAAACCCTGGTTAAAGCCGGGAGAATGAGTCTGCCTGATGAACCATCATCAGTATGCGTTCTCAATGACATGGTATATTGTGCAAATCAATCGACGGACATCACTATAACGAACACTTCCTTGACTGATAAGCGATACATAGAAGCAGGAGACATGGGCAATGTCACCGTTGTTGCCCCTTTGCCTGATTGTACCCTCGTTGTCGCTGCCACACATGGCCTCTATCACATCACAACCGAAGGAACGCGATTGAAACAAGTGGCAGAAGGTGAACACGAGCAAGTCCGAAGCCGCGATTCAAATGTGGGCGCGATGAGTGGGTCTGGTGATGACAAACCCCGTGCTATCAAATTGTACACGTACAATGACAAACAATTCATCATAACGAAATTAGTCCAATTACCATTTACCTCCGTATATGACATCACAATCGGTCTCGGACACGATGTCATATACCTCGCAAGTAAGGATGAACACTGCATATACGTGTTATCGCTCGACGGTACTGTTCTCACGAAGCACGGCCGTCTAGGAAGAGGTGGCGGCGGAGAGCTGTTTAACCCACGTGCTGCAGCGACCGATGCACAAGACAACCTGTTGGTGTGCGATTGGTACAACGACCGCCTGCAGGTCTTGTCGCGCGAGGGCGAGTGGCGGCTGCTACAGAGTGATGAGGGGATCGAGTATCCGATGGATGCAGTGGTGGTCGATGGCAAGGTGTTTGTTGTAGGTGGTGGTTGTTTTATGTCACCCTATCTGGGCGTATTTGACATTTCGAAATAGAATAATCAGTTCTATTTCATTTTTGCATCATATCATGTAATTTATCCATTGATTTCATATCAAACGTACCTAACGTCATGTGATTATTACTTAAACATTAGCTAACAGTGGAACTTTGATAGTCTTAATTTCGATGAGCTTGAGAACATATTAATCTTGTTTGTCTTATAGGCGTATTTCGGATGGATTCAAGTTCAAAATTGAGGCTGTCATAAATTTAGTCGTCATATCTTTCAATCGCTTTCTTGAGTGCAACCACGAAATTAACAAATATAATATTTTGCAATAAATAGCTGCCATAGAGCAAAAACCGTTTGATTATAACTTCGTAAAATTAATCCAGTACATTTACTTCAAATGTTATTGGCATAATGGCGGTAAAATCTTCAGTTTTAGAATAAAAATGCATAACATAATATTAGTGATGTATTACCATTGACATTTGTATAAAGATAGTATCATATATATATATGAAATGAATGTTATTAATGTGATTAATGTAACACAACAGGTCGCCTCAAATAGAATTCCAAGTTTTTTAATGAATTCAATTAAATGTTTCAATACAAAAGAACGGTAATAACATCATTAGGATTTTTTGTTCAAATGTACGCTATAAACATATTTGAATAATTGTAAATAAACAAAAAGGTTAATAAAAGGGCATCACACGTTATTGTAGAAGTACCATATTAACGTAGAAATATACTATTATGCTTTGCCTTAGATAGTCCCACGCACTTGTTCTTAAACACTCACACAATAGACGCTTATATTTTAGCGACATATATCATCCAAAAGTGAACTATTCCGATCATTTGTTAGAAACGGTCAGGTAATGAATTTATAAATAAAACACCAATATCAATGCCTAAATAAAAGTACAATTTCAAAACCTTTTAATATAATCCACCAATCTACTCAACAGGGAATTGTAACAGAACAATAATAGCAAGAGGCTTGACTGATGTCAGATGAATTAGCCTATCTAAAATGGTCCATTCAAAGCCTATCCTATTCGATGGCATTAATGACAAAGTTAAAAGGATCTGTTAAAGGGAACTGTTAAATGAAAAAAGATAGGATTATCAATAGCTACATGGATCTTCAAGATACTCATAAAGTAAGATCAAGAAGCATAGTTGTTCGCTTCATCAGCCAAAGTGCAAAACAATCAACACGTTTTATTCCTGAAAAGTACCAATATCCGTGTACGACCTCACCCGCAAAGATAAACAAAAATAGTCTTATCTATAATGTCCTAAATCCTGCCAAAAAAACACGATCAACATCCATATTACCGCTCAGTTTAAACTGCTATACAAAGGTAACCTGTTTGATAATATAGATATAGTAAACGGCAAATAGCAAAAAAGGAAATCGTCATCTAGGCAATCATTCCCATAATCCAGCTTCCATAGTGCAACCATAAAATTAAACGCATATATTTCTCAATATAATATATTAAAACGCCGTTATGGCCAAACGTTAGTCTTGTTCCAACGCTCTTACTCGAAAAATGCTATCAGCCGATGCCCATGTAATACAGAAAAAGTATCGCAACAATTCAAACCAAACCCGTATTGTTCACAATAATGCATTTTCTGTGGTGCATATTACACTTACCAGTAAGCCAGCTGATAAATCGAGAGTATAAAAGTCATGATACCTGTAACATTCGAGAACATTTTTTTTCGAACAGATATAGATTTGCTTGTCACCATAAAACTAAACGTAATAAAAAACTTTTGCCTTGTATTTTATGTAAATCTCAACAGATGTGTTATACTATGCTAATGTGGGCAAACATCGCATGAAAGCAAATCGGATCGGTAAGTTTATATGTGTGCAGTACTAATGGCAGAATAATTAGAGCTTCCAAAAGAGTTTTCACGTTTGTACGGTATGTAGAAAAAATAGCACAACCTTTATAGGAAATCAATTTGATATTCGAAATATGAGGTAAAATTTTATGTATATAATCACCATTTTTAATATCATATACAAAAGATAATGTGAAATCACCCATATACAAATATTTAAAATGTTACAATATGGTAAAATTCTTAATCAATGATGTCATATTTGACACCATATGCAAAACCTTCATGTAAAACACTTGAATATACGAAATATGAATATACGAAACTTAACGCAGTCTCTTTGAATTCCTTAACATCTAATTTATATAGCATAACAAAGTTATAGCTTAGGTCAATGATCTTTCATGTACAGTGCATTTGAAGTTGTCCATATTCCTTTAGTTTTCAAGGAAAATCAATGAAATATGAATATTGATTGTTTGGATTTTAATGCGTCTCTTATACGTATAATGACCAACATTTTCATGAATATTTGTGTGGGTGAAATAAGAAAAAAACTTAAACGCAATAATTTTCTATGTGGATACTGTATGTCCTTTAAAACTTGATATTTAAATATCATTGTTAAAAATGCTGATTTAATGAGAAGACAGTGTTATCATATTTTACATTACGACCTTAATTTTGATTATAGTTGACAGTATGTTAATGGTAATGTCTCTTTAATTTATGTAGGAAATTGTATATTACTATAAGACAATCGCATATATTTCTTGGTGTTAAGAATATTGTAGAAGGGATATTTATCGGACATCTTTTAAGCGCCACTCGATATAATGGAAACTGCAACTAATTAATCACTATTTACTATTAACGCTGAACATGACATATGCATTGAGTTACATAATGATCATGACGTTATTTTATCGACCATTTATGAGACCCAATAATTGAAATATTCAAATGGCATGCGTTTCACATTATCTGCAAATGATACGTCTTCAACACCAACAGTTATATTAAAACCATTTATTGGAGCTATGCTTTGTTTCTTTTTTTTAACCTGAATATTGTTCTCTGATATAATTTTCTTACTCGTTTCAATCACATTCCATTGCTTTTCTTTGCATTTAGCTTTATAAAGTTGTATGTCTTTTTGATTGACTATGAAAATATGGGAGTTAATGTTCGAGTTATTGATACATTGTCAAGTTATCAGTTTGAATACATTTAGTCCCTGTTGCATTATTTCTACTTGAGGGTAGCCTACATTCTTAACTATTTTGTTGATTAAAATATTTAACATGTCTAGAACCTAATCTGCAAAGATATATAACGAATGGTTGAAGATTATTTTGCCTTATAATTTGCCTAATACATATTATGTTATTATCGTTATGCGTCGTATAATATTCATGTTGAAGGAATCTGAATGGGAAAAGTACATATACATGTAGTTTATTTGAGTGAAGGTTCATTATAAGTGTACACAATATTCTGTCTCTTTACTAACATGTGTTAAATAATTTAATAGATTTGCTAGTATTATCAAATTGTATATATTGAGTCAATTTCAAAGTTTATCTCTTATTTACTTTTCATTATCTAGGTAATATCGGCATGGGTAGCTGAAAACTAGTCAATATGTGTAGGCGTACATCAGTCGAAACCTTTTATTTGATTTACGGCAATATATCAGAGCAATTGTGTTAAAATTGTTTCTTAATATTTTTTCGAGAAGAGTGAGAGCGCCATGAATTACCATGACAACAAGATTGAGCTCAAATGCATGAAGATGCCTTTCTAACGATAGAATTGCTCAATTAAAAAGTAAATGGTGATAATTTCAGTTTTGTGTGGGTAATATACAGAGATTGTGGCATTTTTGGTTTAATGAATATACATGTATACTAACTTTGTATGATGTTAGATTTTTATGGAATCATTTGGTATTTTTAAAGTTGCTCGAAAAAGATTTAAAACATTTTTACCCTTAGTCATGAAAAAAAAACTCTGAAATTGTTAATATAAAACAAAAGACCGGTTTTCCGGAATTTTGCAAATTTACACATGAGCAGAATTATGTAACTTGGTAACTGTATGTGTTTACTACTGAAACCTGATACCTGACTTTACCTGTGAAATTAACTTAAAGTTTTTTTTTTCACTTTTTTCTCTTCCTTAATCTTAACAACGAATCAGTAGTCTGCATTAATGTAGGATGTTAGGAACGGGATGTTTTTTATTAGTTTGGTGATTATATTTTTCCTTATTGTTATCTTTCTAGTCAACATCCTTTATATGCTATGATGTTGCATTTTATAAAAAATCAACATAAGTTTCAACGATTTTGATAAACAAAATAACATCCCATTAGTTTTACAAATGTTACAATAATGTTAATTTCAAATGTTCTAAATGCCTAATAACTGTTGATATCACAGTGATGATTTCTTAAAAAGCTGTGAAAATGCTTCTGTGTATAAACTACGTCTTCCGTATCACAGTGTGCGAAATAAGGATTTGGAAGCCGGTGGCCATCGGGCCACCGGGTTTCCAAAAGCCGGTGGCCCGACCGAGAACCCGGTGGCCAAAATAGATTTTTTCATAAATCATAAAGATTAAATCAAGGGTACACTAAAAATCCTAATTTGTCACCACCTTAAACCACACTCGCGCTGATGAAAACACCGTACTGCCAAAATGACATTGGCATAAACAGTTTTAATTATTGTAAAATACCCTGAAGTGCGACGCGAGCGCAAATTTTTACGGAAACTTCTTATGGAATTTTATCAATTGAGCATTGAAATCCTTATAGATTACATTCGCACAGGCGCGAGTGTTATCTGAAACGACACTCGCGCAGCCAACGGGTCGTTGGTATGCTTGACCGCTAAGTTGCACCTATATGTAATGCAAATGAACAAGCAGTGTAAAGGAAGATAATATATATATCTAAAATTCTCAAGTACGTATCAATTGTGTTCACACACAACACATAAATATACTTATCAAATGCTAGATTTCTCTTTTGTTCATTTTGTTTTAAAACCTTGTTTTCATCATATCTGATATCTATCACTCTTTAAACCAATAATGACCTTACATGTATATTGTATTCTGATATATTATGTATTAATTAATCATATGTAGTTGGTGCTAAAAATTGGCGGTGGCCATTTTGGCCACCAGATTTTGAAACCCGGTGGCCCGACGGGGTTTTAAGGAGCCATTGGCCACCGGGCCACCGCTTATTTCGCACACTGGTATCAGATCTTGCCTGTTGGCCAGAAGCATTATCAATATAATGGGTGCGGCCACATCGATCAAACTTACCTTCAAACCAAGCTTCAAACCTCCTTCTGACCACCTTCAAACTGGTTTAAAATTGAACATTATATAATTCGTATTCGGTTTTAAAGCTACGTTTGAAGGTGGTTTGAAAGCGCTTTAAATCAGTATTGCTTATGTTATCGGGTTTCAAGGTAAGTTTGATCAATGTGGCCACATATTACAATTATTATGTGTCGGTTTTCCGCTCGGTCATAAACAGGTGCATGTAAATGAAAGAGCTATTTCAATGACAATGAAAAACTTAAGATATATGGTTCGGAGTCATTCTATTATAAATTTACAGGGTTGATTATTATTCACGAGTCAAGTATTGGATATCATATCTACAACCCAGTACATTTCTATTCTTGTTTGTAAATATTATCTTGTTTCGTTTGTTGATAATTGTTTTACTCACGAGTAACCAGATATCGCGTGTTTTTATGGCCCGCCTGACTATAGTCAGAGGGCCATATAGGTTTTGCCCTGTCCGTGCGTGCATTTTCTGTTTTCACCGGAAATGGTATCTATGGGTATCAAAACGACTTTTGGTATAATTGAAAGTTCTGAGTTCGACGTGGTGTACGTCCGTCCGTCCATCCGTCCGTCCGTCTGGCGTCCGTCCGTCCGTCCGACGTACGCAAAATGTTGTGTAATGAACTTGTCCTAGGGTTTTCAACCAATCGACCTGAAACCTTTTGGAATCGATTATATATATATTAAAGATGTGCACCTCCCCTTTTGACCGACCTGGCTCTTCCGGTTCGGCCCCTGGGGGTCTTAGAACATAGCCCCACCCACAGCATTTCACAGATATATGCTATGTTTTGTGTAATGAACTCGTCCTACGGTTTTCAACCGATCAACCTGAAACCTTTTGAACTCGATCAAATATATCTTGAAGATGTGCACCTCCCCTTTTGACCGACCTTGCTCTTCCGGTTCGGCCCCGGGGGGTCTTAGAAAAAAGCCCCACCCACAGTATTTCACAGATATATGCTATGTTTTGTGTAATGAACTCGTCCTAGGGTTTTCAACTGATCGACCTGAAACCTTTTGGAATCGATT
>LQRL01153231.1:15912-34483 GCA_001703475.1 Hydroides elegans
ATTATACTTCATGCTTTACGGAAAATACGGGAATTATTGACCCGAGAGAGGCCGTCCGGGTTAGAACGAACGCGAAGCCTGAGGTCCGTCCCGGGCCGACTCCCGAGGGGCAATAATTTTCCCGTATTTTCCAGAAAGCATGGAGTATTATTATAAAACGTGTATGACTAAAACTATTACTTTAAAACTATTGCTTTATTATATACTTTTTGTATTTGTACTGTTAGCATAGGCTTATCAATAAGGCAGAGCGTTATAGTCAAAACCATAAAATATGGATTTTCTTGACTAGAAATGTCAATCGGCATGCCATCCGGGAGGGTAACGTTTAGAACAAAAATGACGAAATTAATACGGCAACATACGCAAATTAGCATTGTGCCGTAATCAATGCGTCACCGGGAAATACGTATTTTCCAGAAAGCATGGAGTATTATTATAAATCATGTATGACTAAAACTACTACTTTAAAACTATTGTTTTATAATATACTTTTTGTGTTTGTACTGTTAGCATAGGCCTATCAATAAGGCAGAGCGTTATAGTCAAAACCATTAAAATATGGATTTTCTTGACTAGAAATGTCAATCGGCATGCCATCCGGGAGGATAACGTTTAGAACAAAAATGACTAAATTAATACGGCAACATATGCAAATTAGCATTGTGCCGTAATCATTGCGTCACCGGGAAATACGGCTTTTGGAAAGCCTTATGGCTCACCTTATGTTTTCTTTACAGAATAACGTCAAGCATGTAATTAAAAAAGGCTTTTTGGCCAATGTTCTAGTATCTACCTACTTGGTTCTCAACTCCCGTATTAATGCATCTGATAGATTTCAGCAAAATACGTTTTTGTTGTCATTATACAAAACACATATCAATCCCATTTGAAAATCATGTAATTGTAGGTCAACAATTTAAAGAACCCGCATGGCAAATGCAACGACTCAGTTGAACTACAATATTTCAGCAAGTACACCATGTCGACGTGCTACACCAACTGCAAACAACAATATATGGTTGGCAAATGTGGGTGCAGAGACATATACATGCCTGATCCTAAAAATGGTGAGCTGGCTCTATCCTCTCAAAAAAAATGTGCAATTTGCGATTTTATTTTGAGATGATATATATCTATAAAAAAAACTAACAGCGCGTATATCGTACAAAACCTTATCAATTTCCGATAAGATCATATCTGGGCTTCGAAATGGAAAATTCAACCAGTACATAATTGAGTTTATTCGCTCTTTTTATAAGGCTATATCTAATGAAATTAAGTTAGATTTTGGTAATTATTTTTTACTGACCCAGTCGCCTTTTTGATTATGGACTGTAAACTAAGTAGGATAAAATCTTGATCACACCATTAATTGAAATATATGACATGATTCTTGCCTCAGAACTGGTCAATTTTCTTAATCAATGAGCTCTTTCTGTATCCTATAGATTGTATTTTTTATTACAGATACCAAAGTTTGTACCGTGGATGTTTACCAGAACTGCCTGATAAGCGCCTTAGGTAATGATGATAAAGTATACCATCGATTTAAAACAATGAGTTCACAATTTCCTCGAGAGTTGTAAAAAAATAAAGTAAGTCAAAAGAAAGAAACATCAATTAAATGTTATGAAAATGCCTTCTAAGTTGGGGTTTTAGGATTGTTGATTGTTTTAGAGGTTCAGCATTCCAGCTCTTCTCAATAGGATAAGACAACAAATTATATATCCCCACCCATTTCAAATACGGTCAAATAGAAACGTTTATGTTATTTTAACGTCTCGCCTGGTATAACATTTGGTTACTAATTTTCAGAGGATTTTAAAGCCAACTATTCCTGCGACTGTCCGATCCCTTGCCATCGACTATTGTATGATCCAACCATGTCCTACGCCTCGACATCAAATTTTGACATTGGGACATTGTTGAGGAACGAGGAACGCACTGCTAAATTGCAAGTAAGATACAGTTAGTCGTGTATTGTATAATGTCTTATAATGCCAATTAAGATACAGTAGACATTTAGTATACGTTTTAGGGTATTTAAGTTGACATGAATTATTATACTTTTTATATAAAGTTTAACTCAAAAGTAGATCGCAAAGCATTCAAATTTTATTGCATTTCATGCCAATTTGTTCTCAATAAATGGAAAGTTGTGAATAACTGTATGTTTTATTTTCCGATTGTTTGTAAATGAGAACAAACAATTAATGTTATGTGATAATCGAAAAACTCAATTATGCATTTCAGGAGAAGTACGTAAATGCACGCGAAATTCAACAGAGGGTCAACCCAAGCATACGCACTAAGGACAAACGCATCATAAATACACTCAATGACACGGTCACCAATCTTCTCCATGCTTTCTCAGAACTCACATCCAGTTTGGACTATTCGCATGAAAAGCTGAACGAAGTCTATACCGAGCTCAGTGGACGAATAAAGTTCCACTTGGACCGCGGTTTAGAGGCCGTTGAATTCACAATGGAACATGACTTTGTTCGCGGATGGGATGTGTTTGAAGAGCGAGCCTTTGAGTTTGTATGCTTCGATTTTTACGGTGTTGCTCCCTCGGTTAAACGCATGCTCAACAGCACCAATGTGTCCAATACCACAGATCGGCTGACGCGGGAACTACTTTATGCACCGGTTCAGAATATGCTTGATGGAAAGATGGAGCTAGTTTTACGCGCGGATGGATTTATGAATGAAACGAGAAACGCGGTTTTAACGGGGGAACCCTTGCTCACATATCAAATTACGAAAGATCGTAGATACGATATGTCGTATATCAGTATGGAAATACTGCACAGTGGGATAAAGGATGAAAGTGAGAACTTTAAAGAATATCAAAAAGGATCGGGATGGTTGAGTGAGGCTATTGTTGTGCTAAAGGAAGTTGGAGAGACATTCGTTGAAAGTGGGATATTTAATGAATCCTTATATGAAAAGGGGGCGGATCGATTTATTGCTGGCTGTAGACGGTACAATTATAGATTGTTCATGTACGAGGAAAGAGTTATTGAAAAACCCGTTGAAGTTTGCGGGGACCTCATTGAAGATTTTGAACGTACAAATCGCACGTTTGAAACTGCCTTTTCTACAACGATTCGCAAAATACACGAATGCAAAACATTGCTGATGAAGATCAAGCACCAATACATCAGTACGATATTAGATATATCTATCAATGCATCTGAATACCTAGAAGACCGCACTAAATTCAAGGCACCTCTGTGTAAAGATGCTTCAAATATGGACGATACAGTCAGATTACTCATTGTGTCTTTCGGCGAACTGCGTTCAGTTTTTCGCGAATTAGATGAAAGCATGTACGACCTAAGATCGGCCTGCATTGATGTTTGGAAAGGTATGTTAGGTGAAGTAGCTACCAAAAAAATCTACGAACACTTATACAACGACTCAATAGTATTCCTAGAAGATGAGAATCAATACGAGTTCTTCATGTCGCATTTCGCATTTATGCTTCGTGTATCACCAAGCGCACTTCGTAAATTCACGCCGATGCAAATTATCAAGAAAATCAACGGTGATTTACATGAGCTCATTTTAGAGGACGTTATAGCTGAGTTGAGTAGACTTTTTGGAAACATGTCACAGGCTTTGGATATATCCAGGATGCTGGGAGATAAGGATGAACAGCTTTTGGCTTCGTTTGAAAGATTGAGGACATCCCTGCAGACGTTTCAGAGTAACAACGAAATAGATTCGCGATTTTACAAGTGAGAAATATAATTGTGGCTTTAATAAAACTTTATTGTTAACGAATTCGTGTCGAAAATGTTATCTGCGCACCACTATCTTATCTTTGGCTCTGCTATATTTGTATGCATATCATACCAAAACTCACACCTTCTTCCCTTATGCGGCTTTTCGGGATCGGGACCGAATTTATTGTTATTTAATTGGTTTATTTCATCATAGCAGTATAAACGTAGGTCTATTGTTTGACGAATCTTGCAATACTAGGAGAGCGTATTTTTTAAACCTTATCACATTGAGCAAAAAAATGATATTTCTAACGTCTATAAGGCCATTATAGAATATGGATATGTTAGTTTACATGTCTTTTATATCATGTATTGCATATGGAACAGTCTGATATATTGTTTTTGTTTTATAATGTTAGGGAGAACTTCATGAGATTGGATGTATTCATGCAAGAGCTAAGCTATGAAGAAATCACTCAACAGAAGGCCTATGACATCCCTCGACTTTTGAGTAAGACAATTTAATAGAAATACACATGTGCATGAAGAAATACTTTTTTGAGTAAATGATACATTTAAGTAGTCACAGCTTCAATCTAATTGTCAAGAACCCTATTAAAATCTATTAATATCGTCATGTCCTTGCTTATTTCCTTCAAATCTTAATATGGAATGCTATTGATTATTTATCATTTATATGAAGCGTAATTTATATAGTTACGTCAAAATAATAATAGCTAATATTATATTTTTTGTAGATGATTACCTTACATAAAAAAAACTTATACCAACTAAACTGTTTTTATGAACGTCATTTATATGTCCTGGTTACATCGTATTGGGTCGCGACGTTGCAACGGGGTTACTGCAAAGTTCACTACAAATAAAAGAACTGCCGTCGGGCTTCAATTACGTGTTTTCTTTTTACGCATATTCTAAAATATTCTGGTTGCAGGTGACATAGGCGGGTCGATGGGTCTGTTCATCGGAGGAAGCGTGCTCTCCATATTCGAGTTCATCGATGTTTTTGCTCACAATGGCGCCAGGATAGCACTAAATCGCTAAGAAATATACGAGGCAATATGTATGAATTATGGCACTCGCCAGCACTGTATATTGCAATGAAAACTGTTTAATTAAACGAGATTTAAAGCCACTATAAACAAAAACATGTTGTATAATGTGCCAAAATATGATGAATAACACGCGATTAATGTCTAAAATGCTGTGAATATTTATATAAGACAATGCACATGGTGCGAGTAAAATGGATCACGTGTAGTGCAAAAAGGTAAAGTCACTCCCGTAATTTGCATTGACTCTCGATTTTACCAGTCTTATAATTCCTTGCAAGTTACAATTAATGTTTAAAACAGGGTAAATTTTATACGTGTATTTATCTTTTATAAATCATGTATGCCAAAGTTAGTATAACACAAGACAACTTTATATTGTATTTATTACCAACATCTATTTTTGTATTGCTACGAAGACATTTCATACACAAATCGAAATCCCGGTGAATTCGTGATATATTAACTATATCCGAGATAATCGTGTACATTAAGCTTTGTCTGAAAGAATAAAATTGATCAAGCTTTCGCCAGAGTTTATTTATTGAACGTATCAAAATAATATTTTATTGTAACAACTTACAGTTCGTGTACGCCCTAAGGGTCTGGCCGCACAGCAAGCAAATGTGATTCTTGTTCTAATTGTTCTGTTTATGACAATTTTTAACTTGGACATATAACTTATATATAGACTTATAACATGACATATAATAACAAAAATCGCTCTACTTGTTGCTTTCTGTATGGCCACCCATAGTTCATATTTTGTCTCATGGTTTGATCACGACTCAGGAATTATTCTACAAAATCGCTATCAAATGTATCTGTTGTCATTGTTTTCTCAATTTTATGTGGGGTAATGACATCATCCGATATATTAGATACGTGTTCAGCGGCCTTTACAAAAGCGCCCTTGACTGGTCAAAACATTTTTGTGACAAAAGATCCGGTAATTAGATTAGCAAAAGACAACCATGAATGGATCCGTGTTCTATCGGATTAGCATAACAATTATGTTTTATAGGTTAGAGAGGAATAGAGCATAAACATTTTGGTTTTGTATCTGTTACGAGCAGCTAAACTTTTTTTTTTTCGAAAAATTAAATCACTTTCTCTTAAATAAATTTATGGCAAGTAAAGGATATGATTAGTTTATTTTATGCACATGAATAATATTTAATCCATTTGTTCACAATGTTTTGGATTTCATTCTGCTTCGTTTTGATATATTCACAGTTCGATTTTGCAGGTAAGAACATTTGATAACATATTTTTTTTAGTTTCTATTTGTCGTATTTGTTTTGGCATATTCATTATTGGCCTTTATTTAATGTAAATATGTTTCAAAATGAGGCCTTTACAGAATTTAATGTGTGTACGTTATTAACGTTACTAATGAGAATTACTATAAAATGATTTACATGATCATAGTTAATGGATTCATTTATAACATTTCGATACAGAAAGGCACTTTCCAAAACTCATTCATGTTAGTATAAAAATAATAGACTCAATATAAAATGATAAAACTCGAAACCAGGATGATGGATCTACAAGCTGTTTTCCGTGTCGTTATATTGAATTGAGCCATGAATAACTATAACCCGAGACTTATGTAACAAATACATAAATCGACTATCCTCTACTAACATTATCCCAACATCAAAAGGTATAAGGTGTCAGCACCTTGGAATAGACACCACCCAGCGGGGCACGTTCAATCCATACCACATTTGAACGTCTGATAAAGGCCAGTTTCACAGCTGCTTACGTTTATGTATTCGGATATTAAACTATATAATCAATATATTATATACAAACAAACATACCTAATATTTAAAAAAAAAACAATAATAAACTTCCCTACATAAAGGAATTATCATTATGCAGAGATGTCCTAAATAAAAGGTTGTGGCATGCATAACTTCATGGTTAGATAGTTTTTAGCGAAAATGTTATCTGATGATTTTGGCCAACGAAAAGAAATCAGATAACCATGCCGAAATCCATTAACAGGAAAACAAATGGACGACTTAAATTTTCTTGCTATTTCCGTTCCAGTGGCGTCATGCTACAGCCAGGAATCGTGTCTATATAATCTTAAAACTATTAAAACAAATATTTTTAAAATTTCTTCGAATTTTCCTATTAGTAGCTATCAAAAAAAATATTTGAAACCATAGTTTTCGTTTTCCCTTTCAGCGTCTTCATGCTACAGCCAGGAATCCTGTCTCATCGACCAGCTCTTTAACACTGCCGGTTACGACCCGCACGTGCGTCCCACGGAAACAGCGAGTGACCAAATTGTCATCAACTCAACGCTGCACGTGTTGTCACTGGGAGGACTAGTAAGATTGATTTAGCTCATTTAGGGTGTGGCCACATTGATCAAACTAACCTTCAAACCAAACTTCAAACCACTTAAGGTCGTGACGGCATTTTACGTTTTCATTATTTGATTATGTTTATTGCGTAACAATGCACTGGCAGTAATGCCGTTACGTTTCGGCAAAATAATCGAATTTACTTTTTATTACGTCACAATATATGTCACAAGTAAACATAATTCCATGGTGTTTGCTAGCTTTTCGAAATCAAATCTTAAATTAAATTATTCTATTCAGTGTAAAGAAAATATTGATTTAGGCCACCGCAACCTTAAGTGGTTTGAAGCTAGGTTTGAAGGTAGGTTTGATCAATGTGGCCACACCCTTAGTAAAATCCGCTTATACATTTAAGTCGATAAAATCCGTTTATAAGTCACTGTCCCCACGCCCACATACTCGTCACCAAAGCTCTCACACGCCGGGTTGCCCGCGATAAAATTCATTTTTAGCCAATGCTACTAAAATCATAGACCCAAACGCGAATCGGGTATATTAAATGTATGAATATGGTCTGTTTTAATAACATTTCCGACGGAAACAGCGAGTGACCAAAATGTCATCAATCAACGCTGCACGTGATGTCACTAGGAGGACTCGTAAGATAATTTCCTCTTTTTTTACATCTCAGACCTATCAGCATATATAGTTGGTATTCCATGCATCGAAACGTTTGGGTGCCAAGCATTTTAGATACAAAGCATACTAATTATGCGAAATGAGACTATATGATAATCCATCGTTTCAAGACATTCACAATACCGTTGATTTATATTGGATCTCCGTTTATAAGAGTACTTTAAATCAATTTAGTTACGAATTTTACTTCGTTCTTTAAAAACTGTCCATCAAAATACATGTACAGTTCCAAAATCAACAAGATGAAAAATGGTCCAAAAAAGCAACACGTACACTCGGAGGACACGTAAGATCGTTTTTGTTACCAATATTCCGTTTATAATTCGACGACACCCTGACGCTCTCACTCTTATGTAATTGTCTGTAGACGTAATTTTATAATCACACACGCTCGCACGCATGAGGATTATGGATGTGTGTGGATATAATCAGGTTCAATAACATTAAATGCATTTCAATCATATCATTCCGTAGTCTCAAAACGTGCTTGGATCTATACATAAGTATTATGATATTATAACCTAGTTTTTTTTTATAAACACATGCTTATTCACTGCATCTTGGTTGTTTATCCAAATTTGATGCATACTATTTATGCAATTTATTTACTTAAATCATTGAATGCAGATTTTACCGAATTTCATTATATACCTTACATGTTACAGGATGAGAGAGACGAAATAATGACATTGGTTGGATATATCTCGTTGGTAAGTGATACTTTTTCTCATATTACTTTGTCAGTAAATACAAAGCAGCCGAATCATGATTCATAATACAGAAACCGCCACCAAGATTCAATTTCTAGTATTTTTTCGGTATAATGAATCCCCACAGACGATATGATGCTGTCAGCGGGTCTTTCGTCTGCGTCTGCCGAATTTAAATTGGTATAAAATTTAGTAATCCAAGCTGAATTAATATCACTAGGATTCCTTTATTTTATACTAATTTAAATTCGGCAGACGCATACGAAAGACCCGCTGACAACACCATTATACCATTTTGCCACCCCCCCCCTCCCCAAGTGGTGAGGCCACTTTCTCACAGGGATTCGAATTGTTGAAAAACATATGGTTTTGCGTCTATCAAATTGACTCTAGTTTTTCGACATTGATAGTTTTGCCTTCTATTTCCCAGGAATGGTGGGACCACTTCCTCACCTGGGATTTAATGGCACCCGAGTACGGTGGTGTGTTCGCTTTGGTATTTTTCGCCGAAGACATATGGCTTCCAGATGTGGCTATTGTGAACAGGTATGCACAGGATTCGTACACATATTTCACTATTATTTAGTCATTATTATAACTATCATATATATTTTTAAGAAATAAAGTGTATGCCCAGTTATGTCAAAAAAAGAACATGCCCCGATACCCAAAACTATAAAACTACTATTCGGTAAAATTGGAATTACTGCTGATGATAATAAAATCAGTTTAAAAGATTATATTGATACTGCTATCGATTGTCCATGACATTCATTTTTATTGAGGTAAAAGATAAGTTATGCAGGTGCTGCTTTGAAAATAATGAATTCCAAGCAAAAACACATTTTTCATTTACTTGGATATGAGGATCATAAAAGTCCAAATCATCAACAGTTTTGGTGTTTCAGGAATGCTTCACGGATTGATACGTTTTTGAACACATAATTTTCTTGGAATTATTTGTTTCAAATTTTACAACAAAAAATGCACAGCTTGAAAGAGGTCTGCATGCAATTGGACATGCATTTACGCTTTAAACCATTGATGAATCGAACCGCATTTTTTTTCAGTAAAGCCACGACGAAAAATAAGGCTAAGAACGCATTAATTTCTATCCAAACAGAAAAGCCCAATTGTATTGATAACTTGCCTATTTCATATCATATACTTTTCAATTAAATTACAGCGTGGACAGCTACTATAAGAGCACCTACAAAGAAGACTTTCGCGTCAATGTCATAAATGACGGTCATGTGATCTGGGAATTTGGCGGAATTTTCCACACTTCATGTTCGCTGGATATTGCCAATTACCCATTTGATACACAGACATGTGGGATCCAACTACAGAATTGGGCGTATATCGAGGACTTGGCAAGTAGTACATTACCACTTTCATAGAAAACGTTAAATGGTTACTGCATAAACACTAAACGTTAAACTGAAATCGTTAAACGCTGATCGATCGAAGCCTGCGACTTAGCCCGCCATTGTGAGTGGTATATTAAGAGAATCATTATCAGTGTTTATCATATCCACTAGATAACCTAGGCTTTTGGGACCTACATTTACAAACATAATCGTAATGAAATTATGAAGTGATCTCAAAATGAACGGACTTGAATTCAATCAATAGCATGGAGCATTATTCAACACAGTATATAACATCACAAGTCAATTATTTTCCTTCTTCGCTCTTAAATATAAAATGAATTTGATTTCTTACTAGCTCAATACGATGCCATTATATTACTATTTCCTGTTGTTACAGGTTGATCTGCAGTTCAGTGATGACCTTATTGATCTGGACAATTTTGAAAAGAACTCCTTGTGGGAGGTGAAAGGTACACATACTAAACGCTCTATAGTGGACCGCTATGGACAGAGAATCCCCAAGCTGACGTTTGAAATCGAAATGAAACGAAAGGTGAGTAAACTATAGAGTCAAACATGCTATTTGTGAAGGCCAATTTATAATTCATATTTGAGTCTGATATAAGATTACTTAACGAACTTAATTCCTACAAATATTCAAGCCCTCATAATACAATTTACATAATCACTCCTATCTTCCTTACATCCATGACACTCGCCAGGGTCTTGATAAAACAATTGAGAATCTATACTCATAATTTAAAGAGTCAAAGAGTTAAAAGAGTGAAACATAGCATAAAGTCTATTACCTTCTTTTAGACTCTCTTACTCATTAAATATGATTTATATGTCATTTATAGATGATGTACTACATGTTCAACATCATAGCTCCCATCATTCTCATCTCAATCATCACTCAGATTAAGTCCCTTGTGAAAGATGTCTCAGAATCTATAATTAAAGCATAGACTCTATAAAATCATATAATGAAATCTACATTTTTTACAACTAAACAGATGCTGTACTACATGTTCAACATCATCGCTCCCATCATCCTTATCTCCACCATTACTCTGATTAAGTCCTTGTGCAAGATGTCTTAGAATCTATAATTATAGGATAGACTCTATAAGTTCATATAATGAAATCTACCATTTTTACAATCATACAGATGCTGTATTACATGTTCAACATCATCGCTCCCATCATCCTGATTTCCATCATCACGCTCGCCATGTTCTGGGTAACGCCAGGTTGCGGAGAAAAACTGGGTCTCGGAATAACGGTGCTGTTGGCCTTCTCAGTGTTTCAAATCATCATCATGGATAACACGCCGGTCAATTCGGATGTCACACCTGAGATCAGTGAGTGATAATTCGATCTTTTAGATCATGTTAACAGTGTTATCATATGTTTTGATACATGGTTTTGCGATAAAGCCATCGTTTGACTGTTTCTGTCCATACTTAATGTTGATGGTTCATTCATACCACAGTTTTATGCAAATCATGAAATATTTTTGCTCAATGCCTATTCGGTATGGCAACCGTAACTCGAGATGTTTTTAACATTTTAGTGTTTTGATATTTTACTATTCCTTGTCTGTCCAATATACACTCGTGAGTCAATCAACGACAATATACCTTCAAGTGTATGAATCATATTTATCCATAGAGTAAATTATTTAACATATCACACTAAAACTTGAGGATCATTGTCATACAAGAAATCGTCTTACCCTTGTTATGAATTAAATCATTTACATCCTTCAAATATGCCGGAACATCCGTTATCATTGCAGGCAAAGTGGTGATCTTTGTGATGTGCCTAGCAACCGTCTCCGTCCTTGCCTCCATGCTCACCGTGACCCTTGACCTACAGTCGTCATGCTCCAGATTGCCGCGCCTTCTACGCATCATTTCGTTTAAGGTTATTTCCTTTTTTTTCTCACTTGAACCCAAACAAATGATCCATTGTTTTTATCATTTTCATACATGCAGCTCAAAAGTCAACGTGTATAGAAGAGAGCCTTTGTGCACATGAGTCAAATTAGACATATCTAAAGCTTAATATCTTTCATATGAGTAAATAGTTTGCAATTGTTTTTGGGCTAAAAATGAGCGTTGTATTTTAAATAGTTTGAAACCAAATCGTGATTCTAAAATGTGTCTCACTTGTATATAGGTAAAGGTTTTACTAAAAATGGTAATCGCAATACACAATCATTATTCATTTGCTTCAGTACTTGGCCAAGGTGTTCCTCCTTACCGCCGAAATCCCTGACCTACCCGACGACGTCCAGATACACCCAACCGACAACGAAGACGCTACAAGACCAAACTCAGTATTCTCACTCACAAAACAAGCCGCCAAAATACAAGAAAAAGAAGCATCAAAACCAGGCGCGGTTCAGAATAGTGAACTCAAGGACATACTGATGGAGTTGCAGAAAATAACGAGTTCAATGAAGGATAAGGAACTGTCCGAGAGTATTGTGGATGAGTGGAAGTTGTTTGCGAAAATCCTGGATAGACTTTTGTTCTGGATCTGTTTCATCGTGATGTCGATTTATTTTATCACGATGGCGGCTGTGATTAGTTCAAATGCTTAGGGAAAAACTACTTGTGAGTAGTTTATAAGAAAACATTTTATTTTTTAATTCTATTATTTTATTTTATGTTCATAGCTAGCGGGTCTATATTTTGATTGGAGATACATCTTTAACACGGTAGTGTCTTTTTTATGCTCAATGTGTTGTGATTATTTTTGATATTTTATTAATATGTTATATTTTGATATGAATACGCAAGTTAATATTCAAAATTGTATTTGTTTATGCATCTGCGGTTATATTTACATGTGTACATTGCATTGTTCATCTATAATTATAAATCATATTTGAGAAACAATTAATCTGTTGTTCCAAGGTGGTTAGGCAACGTTTCAAGTCAAAGCGAAAGAGCGTGTGATATCTGCAAAATAAGCCTTTGCCGACTGTTTATACAAATTATATTAATTGAACGAACTGCCAAGAAAATTATTCAATCTAAATGACGCCTTGCAGCTGAGCTAGAATTATTGTCCTACAATCATCTAAATATCGTTTTACTAGATTATATCGTTATTATACAATCTGTGCTTGTAACATGCCAATATCAGTATTATATTAAATATGTTTCACACCATAATGTTATATATGCACATTTGTAAATAAACGAAGGAATCTCATATATTTATTGAAATAGATATTTATTTAAAACCTGTAATATTCAATTTGCATAAGCTATATTCAATTTATATCAATAAAATGTTCCCGCTTACAATTGAATCTTTAAACAAATTCACACAAGATATTAATGATAGAAACAATCAACGAAATCAACATGTAACAAAGATCGCCAACTACTATACAAGATGTACCACTAAGCGTCGCTCTACATTGTTCCGACGACCCATAAACAACGACTGAATACTCAAATTCTAATCCATTTCTCGCCCCACAGTTACTCACTGCGAAATGCCATTTTCTCGCATTAATAGACGAACGCAGTTTTCTCGCACTTTTGCATCTTAATATCCTCTCATTGTTTCGATTGACGTATGTTAGACAACCGGAATCGCGAGAATTGGGCGATAATGTAATAACTTGAGGACTTAATGGATCAATAACAGTTTGTCGTTGCAAACAGTGCATGTATTTCCGTAATTGGCCTTTCTGTTCTTCAGTGTAAAGTAGCAACTTCATACAACAGTGCTTTTCGTAGTAACTAATGCTGAAAAATATCTGAAGTTCGACGTTTCGCGCCAGAGACGTTGTGAGGAGATATCCGTACCAATTTTGTGTGACATTAATGAAGCCTTTATGGATACAGGGTGGGAGGATGGCGGGCTCTATATCCGTGATTGTGTTATCTTCTTTGGTCATTGACACTCCATTATCATCTTGAGTGACATATCTGAAATAATAAACATATAGAAATCAACACATAAAATGAAATGTTTATGACTACCATAAAAAGAGAAGCCGTAGCTTGGTGGCAAAGCGCTCGCCCGGGATAATGGTCTCGGGTTTCAGTCCGACCTAGGTTGAGATTTCGGCGCATGCTTTGACACCGATTCACGGGATTACAATGGGTTGTCTTCTATCCCGGAAATCTAAGTATCGGACTTCCTAATAATACAAAGCTATAATGAAAGTACCATAGCCATTGAAAACCATTAATGCCAGGAAATTATAAAATGTATGAATGAAATTTCTAAATGTGATTTTACTTACATGTACATGTATGTATGCATGTGAATGACAACTATATACCATTTCTTTATCAAGATTATCCTTACCTTATCATCTTGTTTTCTGTATCCGGTTGTTTTTTAGAAGTTTCATCGCCGTATATGTAGACAATGTTACAAAATATTCCATCGATTGAAACCAACATAGCAATAAAACCCTTAAGAAGCATATTGCTCTTTTTTCCTATAATACACATTGCATTTCTACAGCGTTTGTTCACCAGTGAAAGGAAAAACTGATGATTTTTTTCCTGTAAAGTTTCATTGACTTTAACAAAATAATCACAAAACTTAAGATATCCAATATTCAACATTAATTATCTTAGTTGCAATGTTTACAATCCATAAACATATCAACGCATTATAATTTAAAAACACTAACATTGTATACATGGGAGGCTTTACCCATGGTCCATCTATGCATTTTCAGGAAACACTTTCTAGTTATAATCCCATTCCATTATGGTAAGAAACCGATAACGTTGTGTCATCTTATAAATGACTTACGACACCAATAGCGGGCACATTCTCCGATAGGACATTGCCGAGACAATATTTGTAAATCGAAGGTCACAAATAATCCATGCAAGAGCTCCGCTCATAAGGATACTTACTCGATCAGAACTGTTTTTCTAGGATATTTGAAATATGTCACATGATGTTTGAACCTTGAAATTATCCACAAAAAAATGAAGTAAATATCAATAGTTCATATGTTCAAGAGTTGTTTGAAACCCAGATTAAACAACCACATACAGTGAGAGAACAAACATTAATATATTGTTGGGATTCATTCTTTAACATTCTTCAATCGTCACAACAAATGTAATCTCTTAGCACCATTGTGCATGGAGCCCTTCCATTGAGTTGACCAATATATGATTGCTGATGGTTTTTCCAATGATTGCTACCAATGGAGGCCACGGTATCATGCGTTAGGACATATGACGTTATAGGGAATACTATAATTGAAAGCGTTATTGTTTGTGTAGATGTTGTTTATGATTATGTTTGCTGTGAAAGATTTATTATTTTACCAATATTTGCTTACTCTAAAGAATATGTAATCATTTGTTCGGATATATGACGTTATTGAGAAAACTATAATAGAAAGCGTGATTTATAATTTGTGTAGTTGCTGTTTTTGGTTAAGTTTGTTGGGCAAGATTTATATTTTTCCGATCACTTCCACTGTAGAATGCTTAATAATTGGTTCGGACACGTGACGTTATTGAACAAAAAACTTGGATTGAAAGCATAACTTAATGGTTGCGTATTTGTTGTTTAAGATTAAGTATGTTTTGACACATTTCTCATTTTCCAATAACTACTTCCATTGTAGAAGATTTAATAATTTGTTCGGACACGTAATGTTATCGATAAAAAAAACTATAATTGAAAGCATTATTTTATGCTGTGTGTGTATGTTGGTAAACAATCAGTATGTTGTAAAATAGTTTTTATTTTTCCTATGATTGCTACCACTGTCAAATACAATTGTTTGGACATGTAACATTATTGTAGTGACTGTAATTTTCAAGGTAATTAATGTTCAAGTTCCCGTATCTATGGTCAAGCATTGTGTAGGGTGTACATGAAGATTTATTTTCAAAACATAAAACTATAATTCACTCGTAATTCCTCCGACTCGACATTGCCTTATATATATTTTTAAGCTTACTTTTTTTTATTGTATTTGCTGAAAAATTATTGCAAAAATGCAAAAAATAATGCCAATCATAGATGAATCATCCTTTTAAGTATATTATGATTTTAAAAAACTACGTGAAGGTTGTGTTTTATCAAATCATTATTTGCAATTTCATTCCAATGCTTTATTTACAGCTTCAAAATAAATAGAGCAACTCTGAGTTGAAAGCGTCCCTAACTACCACCTACTGTCAGGTTAATTAAAAGGGCTTGGGTGCCAAATTTAAATCCTGCTTCACACCATTTGAATCATTCAAAGGATTTACTCTTGTCGATATTAGAGAATCATTGTTGGTGCTTGAATATTTGACAAAAGAAATATCAACTATATAGATTCACCAGTAATCAAAGAGCCAACCGATGGAAGACTCTAAAGACCCTTACTTTTCGTCTTTTTTTTTGCTTAATTATTACTATATAATTACATAATGCCCTTAAACACAATCGTCACAAATTGGGAAAAATTTAAGATGAATTGGGTTGAGCAAAGTTGTAACAAAAGGGGGTACAAAATGAATGATATCAATCG
This sequence comes from Hydroides elegans, assembly GCA_001703475.1. NCBI lineage: Eukaryota > Metazoa > Annelida > Polychaeta > Sabellida > Serpulidae > Hydroides > Hydroides elegans. The sequence continues at coordinate 32,361 of LQRL01153231.1, forward strand.
AGCGTTGCTTTTATGAAACTTGTTTGTACCTTATCTTGGCGAATTGAGAACTCGACACTTATGAGATATTGTTTTTGTATCAAATATTTTGTTTTCTGTTTTTTTTTATATAAAATTTCAAATGCGTTTCAAAATAATGCTTTGTTTACTGCTGAAAAATGTAATCCTATGTTGAGTCTGTCACCCCTCACTGATTAAGCAATTGAAGCGATGAGGGTATCGTCTTATAATACTGCTTAACTTAATAGGATTCATTCTAAAATTAAATTATACCTGCACCTACCGATGCTAGCTTTCCCTGTAATTAATTAATTTTCATACTTTGTGGCACCTAACAGCGCAGTGTTTTCACAATTGTGTGGTGTCAAAATATCATTTTAATTTGAGTTTCTTGTAAACAGTAATAAAGGAGAAATAACCAGAATTTGATAGTTGTCACAATTGCACATGGATATAATGGTTAAAGGGAGTACATGTAAAATAATAGCATTATTTGGAGCAGGGTAAGGTGTTTTATTGTCTTGCTAAAACATTGAAAGCACATGTTATTTGTGTAAAAATATGAATAATATTCATCACAGATTATTATAATATTAAAAAGATATTACGAAACTTAAAATGGTATTTCGACACACATTTGTATGTACTGATTTTAGTCAAGGCATAGTTTTAAAATTCTTGTGCATAAATAAACTTGAAAATCGATTTACAGAAGATTTATAAAGATATAATAAGATAAGAATATGGAAATGATAAATTAATAAACCAATCATGTTTGCATTCGATTTTCTCCAAATAACACGTAAATATCCACTATGTAGCATGATTCCCAAAGCAAATCATACACTATATATTTAAATATTTTAGGTTAGTAGCAGATTATTTCGAAAACCGGAAGTATCTACTTAATAAACGCACATGCGCAGAACAAAGTTTTGAAAGAAGGAAGTCACTTCCGGCCATAATTACCAAAGTCCATGCTCAGACAGGTTTGATTAATTTGTTTTTGAATTATTTCTAATTCAAAAATATGCATAAACTGTTGTTTAATATATTCATACACTGTGCTGAGCAGGTTTTTGGCACATCTGTTTTTGTGTATTATTTAAAAGTATAGCATAACCCTCTTATACGTTTATTTTACTGTTAATTTTTTTTCTTTTCATAATCATCCTTTAAATTATCTCTACCGATTGATGATTTGTGTTTTCATTTTACTTTAATCAAATTGAAATATCCTAAGATTCAATTTTAAGGTTTTTTTCTCGGTCATGCCAAACAGCGACGTTGTTCTAAAGCTCTTTGCCTAGTCGAAAGTAACAGAACATTTGCCAATCATCATACAATTTAATTTGTACAAAGTTTGAATTCAAACAAAATGACAAAAACACTTTAAACAGGAAATATTTTCATCGTGCTCTGTTCAATTTTATAATCGACTTGATGATATCATTTAAAAGTAAAACATAATTATACATAGTAACACAGTAACTTATATAGTGCTGAATTGGTGTTATGCACATGTATGTTTGAATTAGAATATATGTAGGTGTATTGCGCATTAAAATCATATTATTAAACTAAATTATTTTTGTTTGTTTGTATTACATATTGCAAATACATGTACAAAAAAATATGTTTTCATCGTCGTTTATAATTAAAGTTACTCGTATAATCTTTAAAATGTCAAATATCGGCCTCCATGTACTCTACGGCAACCTAATGAGACATCCGCCATTGTTGATCAATTCCCCACCCTCGGGAATACAGTTCTCAAAACAAATAGGACATCCCTGGCAATAACCAAAGGCATTGGCGTTAAACTCGAATCGCGTTAATATCTCGGCTCCAGCTCCACCCTCACATACGGGTACCGGGCAGGTGAAGGCCGCGGGGTTCGGACAACAGTTGTCGATCGGTGGAAATATGTTGGGTGGGGGTTCAGAATCCTCTGAGGAGGTCGAAGAACTAGATCGCTTGTCACGCTACAAAATATGAATGATATATATCAGTTTTAAAACAGTTCTAAAAAGAATACCCTAGATTAGTTGCCATTGAACCCATACAGGATATAGCGCAAATATGTTAAGCAACCCCTCGCTGAAAAGCTCCCCCCCCCCCCG
>LQRL01153247.1:5838-30184 GCA_001703475.1 Hydroides elegans
AATTTACAATTAGACAGATGGCTCTTATCATTCATTTGTGTAAAAAATATTCCGGCTCGTAGCTATTCAAACACGGAACAATAAGAACAAAATATGACAATCCTTATAAGATTTAAAAACGTACATTTTACCACTCGAATCTCTCTAAAACCAGACATGAACCGTCGACGCCAACAACCTAATTTCAACGCACTTCAGCGTCCCAAGTACGTTATTCGTTTTCAATAACTGGCATTTTAACGAGAGGTCATACAACGGATCATTTGAATTCAACTTTAGAGGAAACAGGTTATTGGCTGTTTAGCAATATTTGATGAGATATGGCCTCAAGCAAAAACTTGTAATTAAGGTTAATTAAACATGAAAAGGGTTTATGATAAGCCTTATGTTCTTATTGTTGAAATATTTAGATAATTTATCATTAAAAGGATCATCATATATTTTACTTGATTTACAAATGAGTCTAGAATCGAATCGTTTGCTTAGTAATTATCTAGTGTTTATTTGTAAATAACTACTTGTAAATATATTCAATCAACTGTATTGATAGCTAAATTGCATATTGTGTCCGGCCGTTGCATATACTGACATTGGCTCTTTTGACATAATATGGATATTCTTATGAGAATAATTAAAGGCATGAACAATAGCTGAATAAAGGTTTAAAATACATATATTATTTCAATCATCTTTACTTGTTTCAGAAGCAACAAGAACTCAGCAAACAACTATACATAGCAGCAATACCATATCAACTAGTAATATCATGTCAACGAGCGAGTCAAACATAGCACTAACCAACTCTGAATCGACAACTACTTCCATTGATACAATTATCCTTTCAGAACAAACTACGACTGCAAGTATTACCGATACAACAACAACTATGGCTGAAACTACCACAATACCTAAAGAAACGACCACACCACCTAAAGAAACAACAACTGAGGTTATAACCGATGCGCCAACAACTTTGAGTGACACAATCACGCTTCCTGAAGGAACAGCCACTGAGGTTATAACCGATGCGCCAACTACTTTGGTTGAAAGAATCACAATACCTAAAGAAACAACCACTGAGGTTATAACCGATGCGCCAACCACTTTGGTTGAAACGACCACACTGCCTGAAGAAACAACCACTGAGGTTATAACCGATGCGCCAACTACTTTGGTTGAAACGACCACACTGCCTGAAGAAACAACCACTGAGGTTATAACCGATGCGCCAACCACTTTGGTTGAAACGACCACACTGCCTGAAAAAACAACCACTGAGGTTATAACCGATGCGCCAGCCACTTTGGTAGAAACAACCACGATACCTGAAGAAACAACCACTGAGGTTATAACCGATGCGCCAATTACTTTGGTTGAAAGAACCACAGTACTAAAAGAATCAACCACTGGGGTTGTAACCGATGCGCTAACCACTTTGGTTGAACCAACCACACTGCCTGAAGAAACAACAACTGAGGTTATAACAAACGCGCCAACCACTTTAGTTGAAACAACCACACTGCCTGAAGAAACAACCACTGAGGTTATAACCGATGCGCCAACTACTTTGGTTAAAACAACCCCACTGCCTGAAGAAACAACCACTGAGGTTATAACAGACGCGCCAACTACTTTAGTTGAAACAACCACACTGCCTGAAGAAACAACCACTGAGGTTATAACCGATGCGCCAACTACTTTGGTTAAAACGACCACACTGCCTGAAGAAACAACCACTGAGGTTATAACAGACGCGCCAACCACTTTAGTTGAAACAACCACACTGCCTGAAGAAACTACCACTGAGGTTATGACCGATGCGCCAACTACTTCAGTTGAAACAACCAAACTGCCTAAAGAAACAACCACTGAGGTTATAACCGATGCGCCAACCACTTTGGTTGAAACGACCACACTGCCTGAAGAAACAACCACTGAGGTTATAACCGATGTACCGACCACTTTGGCTGAAACAACCACGCTGCCTGAAGAAACAACCACTGAGGTTATAACAGACGCGCCAACCACTTTGGCTGAAACAACCACGCTGCCTGAAGAAACAACCACTGAGGTTATAACCGATGCGCTAACCACTTTAGTTGAAACAACCACACTGCCTGAAGAAACAACCACTGAGGTTATAACCGATGCGCCAACCACTTTGGTTGAAACAACCACACTGCCTGAAGAAACAACCACTGAGACTTTTACAACAGGTTAGTGTTATACAAATAGAAACGCTGCTTTCGAAAAAAAATCTAAGTATATATTTGGACCTTTTCAGTATTGAATTGATTTATCTTGCAAATTTGAAGATTAAGTAACGGAGATCTTATTCAAATTTCGTTACGTCTTTTTTCAGAATTGCCATCAACGACAGAAATAATTACTACAGTTGAAGATACGACTACAGAAATTCAGACAACAACCTTAGCACCAATAGGTATGAAATATCTGCGTTAAATTGTGCTATATCTTATTGCTTAAGTTTGGGGTTCATAAATTCAAACATTTTTTTCGCATCAAATGGGAGCCATTTTGAATTGTAGATTACGTTATATGCGATCACCCGCATGGTAATGGAACAATAATTCTGATAAGAATACTACATGGTAGCATAATCTTTAGATAATCACAATTGGAATATCAATGTAACTGACTGATGGTCGGTTAAATTACAAACATGTTAAATAACTCTATATGTACACTTAACGAAGTTTTTTTTTCAAATAACAGGAGAGTGGGGTGCATGGTCCTCATGGGCTGCTTGCGATGCATCATGTGGATTGGCCTTTCACCAACGATTTCGAGTTTGTAGCACAGAACCATGTATGGGATCATCAAGCCAGGTGGAACAGTGTGAATTGGTCTCTTGTGAAGGTACGGTCAGGCGCGGAAATTTGAAGCGAGGTGGCAATGTATAATATAAATGAGTTTTATGGGGATCGATATATTATTGTGAATACGATATCCGAACCAAATGGTCTAAACTACCGACAGATTCGCGAATAATGATGTTTGGTCCGGGTTATATTTTTGATAGTCTACACTGCAATATCGCCAATGATCAATGTGAAAACATGTGAAAATATATAGTACTGTTTCCTTTGCACGCATACATATATGTTTGTGATAGGCTTCAGACCATAGTTAAAGAGGTTGACTCATTATACGTGCTAGTTAATCAAATTATTCACCCCTGAAATAAATTTAGGTTGAACTACCCAACTAACATCCCAATCTATACTGACTTTCTTTAAACTAAATCCTATTTTCTTATCTATATTTGTCCTAAAATACTGATTTGCGTTCCGCATATTTGTCACACGTGGAGTCAGTATAATGTTGTTTGTAAAGTAGTATGTTTCTTTTCATAGAGCTCGTCCATATTGAAATATTCTTAAATTAGATTTATTGACTGATTTCAGAATATGGTGAATGGAACCCGTGGACTCCTTGGAACCCTGATTGCTCACTTCTCGTGTGTGATCCATTTGGAGCAACTTATAGATCAAGACTCTGCTCGCTAGATTCCGGACAAACTCAATGTATTGGACCTACCAGCCAACAGAGATCATGTTACATAGGAGAATGTCAAGGTACTTTATTTCGGGCGTGACTCAAGTAAACATGGAAGGGCCGTCAATGGGTCACAGTATCAGAACAAACCCGGGCGTCCAGTGTTTTTGCATCCTTCGGATAAAATAAGGAAACCGCAACACGTTATTTAAACAAAATGACGTCATTTATCATAATTCGAACCATTTGTTTTCTAAACGGTTTTTGACAACATCATTTAGATGGATCAGCTCCGCCGTCCCCTTAAGGCTTTAGACGTTAGATTTGTTTATTTTGTTTGAATTTATCTAATGTTTTATATATTTCTGATAGATTGCTCGACATGCCCTGCCGGTGTCCCTACGGATGATGCCTGCACGAAATGTGAATGCGGTAACATCATGCAAGGATGGGTTCACAGCTTTGGTTTACCAATGCAGGGGGCTCTGATTACGTAAGTGTGTTTATCATATTCAAAACAAAATATGGAATTATTGTATGCCGAATGCAATTGCTTAACCATATCTTCCAGCAACTCTTTATCGTTTTATCTAGGCGAAAAGTTGATGGGATTAGTAACAAGAATCGTTACATTTAGTTTTATAAGCTACATGATAATGGGTGTCTGTTTCACATGCATTCACAAGTTATTCGCCCGCAGTTGCGGTTCCATGGAATATGTCTCTGGTAGATGTTATCATGCAAAAATAAGCATTTATATGTTTATTGTTTGTTGTTGTTCAGCGATGCAGAAATAGACGGAGTCATCCTTACGCAGTCTGACAACTCTGGCAACTACGTGCTGAACAATACATGTATCGGTCGGAGCTACACTTTTACTCCTGATGTCAACTATTTGCCTCAAGTAGTGGCAGGAATTAGTGGGAGAAGGGATGTCCTTATTGAGGTACAAAGTGAGTACAGTTCATAACATCACTTGTTTTTCGTCCATATGTGAGTTTCCGAAACGAGTACAAAATGCAACGCACCGTATAAACCCGACGAATTTTACTTTAATTAGTACTATAGTGTCAACCTAGATAATGTGTACATGCTGTTGTGAAATTCTAAGTCATTAGAAATGTAAAGCAGATATTATCAACCAAATAATGCGAGTAAATGGATATTTTTGTGTTTTTTTACCTAATAAATTGTATCACAAAGATACACACCTATGTGGTGACTAAAATGTTTTAATCATATCTATATTTGAACTCATACAGGTTAAATTGTAATTATACAAAAATTACCCGCTTTCGAAAATTACCTCTAATGGAATGAAAGTGATAACATTCTATTGCATTTTTTTCTCTATGTCTATTTAAAACGTCAAGCTTCCTTGATCGTCACCCTGCATCCAGAGGACAAAGCCCGGATTCCCGGCGAGAACGTCACACTATGCTGTGATGCCACGTCAAACACTGGCTATGACTACATCGAATGGTATGGAGGGTCTGCGTACTCAGGACCTTTGACAATAATATATGTGGCTTTGATCGGTTACAATCTAGTATTTTGTGCATACAGCAGACATATCCTAGTCTACACAAAACCTCATCATGACCTCATATGAGCTAACGTTAGGTCACCATGCGCTCATGATGAGGTTTTATGTAGACTGGGATATATAGGTGTCAAGGGAAACATGAAACATGATTGCTGATAAAATAGTTTTATGCTCTAAAAAATCAAATATTAAGTTGGTATACATATATACATATCATATAGAGAAGTACGTCTAAAAAGTGTTTGAGATGTCTTACACATTCCTATTCAGATGTACTTTCATTCTAACGTATAGAACTATATACTATCACCCTCTTTGATACCAAGGTTCCACAACGAAGTACTCGTCGATCCAGCGCGATTAGAATATGGATCTTCTTTAACAATTAATAACGTGGGAACAGACGATCACGGCTATTACATGTGCAGGTTCAACAATGCGGCATTTACGGCGACGTCGGATTTAGCACTTCTGCAAGTTCGCGGTAAGTACATTTATATTTTTGAGAACGAATGTAATAATCAAATATTTATTTTTAAATTAAGAAATAGGATATAAAATACTAATTCTGATTCAAGTTGCTTGATACAGATGGTAGGAATATATATCCCTTTCAAAAATAATATTTCGTTAAATAAAGTATCAACAAATAACAAACTTAATATTAAATGATCAGATGGAACTGAACAGTCAAACTTAGCATATGCATGTATAAACGTATCATTTTATCACGAATGACAAAGTTGTGTGCAATGTAATATCCGAATAAAACGAACGCTTAACACGTAATACGTATTCAACATTATATCAAGTTTGTTTCTGTTTGTCAAACTCCACCACTTTCACTCCACTTATTCTCCATTTCAGCCGACGAATCTCAATTCTGTCCCACACAACCCGAATCGCTCATCGAATTCCTGCCCCCTGGCTGTTCCCTTCATGGTTTACCGGAAGTCGACGTTGGTGTCTGCGCCAGTTTACCTTGTCGGAAAAATACAGACATAGACACTGGGCAATGCTCAGATGGCGCGGATAGGTCGTGCTGTGGAGCTGTGGGGTTTGAGATGTTGCGTATACCGTGTATGGATGGGTCGGTACATGAAGTACAGTTGGTGACTCAATGTGGTTGTACGAATTGTTAGTTGTTTTTGTTTATGTATAAAAACGTTATTATTTGATTGAATCATTACTTTAAATTGTATAAGGATTATTTCTTTTTATGTCCTTAGACTATGACTTTGACGTTTATAGCATGATGCTATTCTACTAAAGCATTTTTTTATTATTTCGGTTGCATTTACAATATATGGTATTATGTGCATAAATAATAGCTTTAAATGTTGAACTATATTTTATTTATGTTATGGTTTAATCGATCAAAACCGTTTACTTTATAATATTTTTTGTTACGACAACGTCAATAATTTAGACTGCAAAGATTGAAATAAAAAATTAATTATTAAAGCATATTTATATACCATTATATATCACAAGAGTTGAATGTTTTTAGCCTCCAGCCAACCAATTTGGCTGAAGGCTATTGTTATCCCCCATTCCGTCCGTCCGTCCGTCTGTCCGTCTGTCCGCCTGTCCGTCTGTTAACCATTGAGATGCAGGAGTTTGTCCGCGGCATTTTGGTATGAAGTCTTTGTCCTAGGGTTCTGAAACTTCATACAGTGAAAGAATATATATTGCAGATGTGCAACGTTGAAAGTTCAGTTTTATCGACCAAAAATTGTTGAAATCACGGGGGTTTGAGATATTTTAGGATATTTATACAACACGTTGTCCGCGGCCCTTTGGTATGAAATCTCTGTCCTAGGGTTTTGAAACTTTACACAAGGAATAAATATATATTGTAGATGTGCACCGTTGAAATTTCAGTTTGATCGATCACAAAATGTCGAAATTACAGGGTACTGAACTTAGACGAATTTGAGATGTATTGGGACTTATGTGAGAAAGACGTTATGAGAGAGACGTTGTGAGAAAGACGTTGTGAGAAAGACGTTGTAAGAAAGTCGTTGTGAGAAGGATATTTCTTTTGACCTGCTTCTTTTCATTGTCGAATATTCGTGTCAAAGAATGTTTTGCATAGGCTGGGGGCTTTGCATCTCTGATGCCTATGTTTTTCCTTGTCGTTGATTTAACTACCTGTTTGGATTCATGTGACTGTCACATTTCTAAAGGTGTGACGTTAATACTTAACATTGTATATTTCGTTAACTGTCACAGTATTGAAAAAAATAATACAATAAAACAACCATTTCCTTTACACATATCAATTTTATTCGTTATCACTTACATATGTATACTGAAATATGAAATCACATGTATCTAAAATATCTTAAGCTGATCAATTATGTAAACAAAATATTTACAAAATCTTGGCTATCTATATGTATATACAAAGTATATATTAACAGTTTTCTACAATAGAATAGTGAATCAAAATGTATTTAACACCAACAAATATTATATCATATTATATGACGGAAGCTTCGCTGTTACAAATTATAATTCTGAATCTAAGGGTGTGGTTCAACGACGTGAAGCTTCACCAGCTTTGATGGCTTTTGACATATATTTGTTGAAATGGTCCATTAACCCATATACAGGGTTTTAACATTATCGTGGTACCTAATTAAGATATGTGATAAATCCATTTTTCATAAAAAAAAAAACAAACAAACAAACACCTCGAATTCAAAATTTACCAAGGTCCAGATGAGATCACAACACGGTTCATATAATTAGGTGTTTATGTTTTCTGTACCAATCGCATCCAACTGATGAATTAACAGTTACATGTGCTTATCCCAACTAGGTCGCATAAGTAACATGCAACCATTTCATACTTTTAAATACTAAAACTCAACATTTTCAAATACTGAACCATTAAATGTGAGCTTTAACAAAAATTGATAATATGACGAATCCTATTACCTATATTGAGAGAGCCGTGAATCATGCCGTTCTTAACTTTATTTCAAAAATTGAACACACAGTTACGAAAAAAGTTGTATATTCATTAAAAATAGTAGACCTTAATACAACTTTTTATTTTGTCATGTTGCATGATATCACAATCCAATACAACTTTACTATAATCGAAATATCACACGAATCACTTCTACATCCTTTATTATCTGTTCATACAAATTTATCTCAGTCCAGTTAATTCCCTCTTACGAATACGCCCAATACTGCAATTCAATCTTCTTATGTTTGAGCAATACAGTGCAAAATACTTACGCATTACGTAAAACAAATGACGATGACCATTATAATATTATAAACGATAATAACGTGCTCCTTTGGTTTATAAAGCAGGTGAATATGTCTAATAACTGATATGATAGAAGAGGGATGTCCCCATATGACCTAAGTTGATTGTCGTTAATCGGAATCCCTTGCTTCCGTCAATCTTCGCGTTTCTTCTATGGTATCTAGTCCTAGAAAAAAAGTAATATTCAACCACACATTTTAACGAGATAAATTATTTCGAATATTGCTTTTATGCATGCTAATATGTTAATAAAATCCGTTTTAAAGTCTTGAGCTCGAGTTATATATAACACTAAACCTTTTCTCAGTCTTCAGTCATTCGGTTTTATAAAATAGACTTAATTAATTGAAATACATTACAACAATAATTCTGTCGAAATGGTGACATAAAAAAGAAAGAGAAACAAAGCAAAAACCCGATGCTTATAAATTATAGATGAATTAGAAAAAAACACGTATCAAACCGGAAAAATACAAACTTGAAATAACAGTCTAAGAAAAAATTACTCTTTATGTAGTGTATATCTCTTAGATTTATTGGTATGATTTAAGAGGCAAGAAGCATTTACAGAAACTGAAATATTATCATAAGCGCATTCTCCTTTGTTTCAATAAAAGTGTGGAAATGAGTAGAATTAGCATATTTTTCTGTTACCACTTTTAAATTGCACTAAATTATGTTTAGATGCATTTACATATGTAATAAAAATTGGAGTAAGCTAATTTATTTCTTATTAACATTATGAATGCTATCGGTGAAGTTTACTAGGTCATTATTTGAAAAAAAAATATGGAAGTTCATAGTGTAAGGTAAGGTTGTCGTGAACTTTTTTTGATTGGTTTGCGAATAAATAAGGATTGGATAAGGAAAAGGTTGGATAGAAATGTTGGTACCCGTCTTACCGCATTAAATTTTCGCTTTTTCGTTTTTTACACTTGACTTCCAGAAGGATTATGGTTGACAGTCTGACCAGGTTGATAGAATCTGGGATCCTGTAAGCTCGAAATGCTTTCTTGAGATTGGTTCAGTCCTTAAAATCAGAGATAAAAAATCAGAGTGTGGTTCCTTTCAAGCCTCAAAAGTATATTGCCGTGGAAACATGTTATTCAAAATAGTAGATATGGTAAATCTGTGATCAAATATGTTAAGCAAGTAAACAATCTGAATAATATCAGATATATAACTTAATCAACGTTGCTGTTATTGGTAGGTAACGGGAATTGATAAACAACACTAGCTTATATGCTCAGGTAAAGTTTCAGACTTGTTTTGAAAAATTCCGAATAACATGTTTTCACGCAATGAAGAGAAACCAAACCGACTTTTAAAGTATATACAAACGTGTTATCTATATCAAGTGTTACGTGCCATGTAAATAACAAATTCTTACATCTTTAAAACGAACTGCTACAGAATCCGAAATATTTCAACAAATGATGTTCTAATTGCATTCAAATCTATGTTATGTCCTAGATATCTAATATATAGTTGCCAAACTCAACTGAAATCTGATTCACATTTAAGAGTTCGTTCTAAGTTTGCTTGAATTGGAGGTTTATGGGTCATTTCGGCTCATTTTCAACTTCTTGCTACATGCTTACTAAAACATTTGATAGTGTTTATGGTACTCGTCGGACTATACGTGTAATGAATGTCGCAAAATTGTTGAAAACGCGCCTTTTCATAGGAATAAAGCCGAATGCCTTTAAGTAGGATGGGTTTAATCGAATTTCGAGGGAGCGTAGGGGAATGAGGGGATTTCAATTGAGCGTGATAAAAAAAAACATATTTACATAAATGAATAAGAATGAAGATTATCTTTAATCTTACTTGGTACACTGCTATGCAAACTCCTCTGACCCAAATCAGCAAAGCCGGGGCTACCTTTACCTGGGCGGACAAACCAAAACAAACGGAGTGAAAGCAACGAATCACAATATGCACAATGTAATCAAGCCGAATACAATAATTAAGGGGTAGAAAGCTCTCAATTTAAATCGTAATCAAAACAGATAAGCTTAATAACATATCAAGAAAAAACCGGTGCGATAGAAATAAAATCACACTATTTAAAAGGCATTCTTATTTTAAATATATTCTGGATAGGGATAAGAATATCAACCAATATATAAAATATAAAACACATAATGAACTCACCAGGGTATCTCTGGCTAGTGGTAAAGGGCGTCGGTTGCGCACCAGGGGGCGGGCCTCCATACCTTGATCCACCCCTTGGCTCCTCCCTTGGATAAGCCCCTCCTCTTGGATCCTCCCCATGTTGTGGAGCTCCTCCCCCACCGCGAGGCATGGGTTCCGGTTTAGGGGCGGAGCTTTGACCTTGGGGTTTAGGGGCCGTAGAGGTCATGTGGGTTGGTTGAAGGGGTTTGCCACTTGGGGTGCTGCCGTTGTTGTGGGATGATTTCTCGTTCTGTTTGCGTTCTGAGAAATAAAATACGATTGTTAGGTAACAGAATGATATTTAAGAATACAGCAGGTGGACTATATATACAGATAAATGGTTTTTCTTTTTTTGTTTGAGTTCGGAGTATTAAAATAGAATTAAAAAGTCACCGAATAGTTACATAGAATATATATTGACAAACATGGTGGATTTTCGTGGGTTCGTTTGCGCTCTTGACATAATCAATACAGTAATTTATTATTTGAATATTATTAAAATAGGCTGGATATATTTTGACCAAATTTATCAATTTATAACAACCAGTCTTATGATTTGATAACCATATATAAACCATTCCGTTCGATAAATGTCATAATTTTATATTCTAAACAGAACTTATAGTCGAATTAGCAAAAGTCAGTAAATTTGATTTTAAATTACAAATTATTTATGACAAAGAAAATAAAAACTCAAAATCAATAGGACCGTTAATATAAACATAATAACATTTCACAACATTACATTCGCCACAATTTGCGTCTTGCAATATGTTTAAATAACAAAAGCTACACACACAGTTACCAAAAGGAGAAACAAAATTTCCTCAACTGAACAAAACTGCGCAATTTAAAACTTGAAAAAAATATGAATATATATATATAACACAGGTGAATAGTTTGGATAGGTGGGTTATGTATAACGTCAACTGATGCCATGGTAGAAAACACTTTGGACTTTAATTTACGCTGTTCTTTTCCTGCATTACAGTATTTGTAGCCACACTTCATAAAAAGCTGGCGTATGTACAGATTTTATTCATAAAGCGAATCACTTTACGTGGGTAAAGTAGCTATATGTAAGATTGACAATTAGCTGGTGTGATGAACTTCAGATTTACATGAACATATTTATTTTACGTTACCCACGCTACATACCAGGTGGCACGGTGGTCACATGCTTTTTTTCTACACAATAAAAGGTTTATTTATGCTGGGTGTTCTGAGCTATTTTCTATAATCGATATAAGGGAACATAAAATATTAATCGCTTTATATGTTATTGTCGATCTGTGAAAACAGCGTATGTTGACATTCGCTAATATTTTCAGGCAATGTCAACATACGCTGATTCACTCTGCGAATGTCTACAATGCCTAAAATTGCCAGACATTCGCTGAGAGAACCAGCGTATGTTGACATTGCCTGCAAAAACAGCGAATGTCAACATACGCGAACTTCACAGATTGACTACAACATATATACTGTGAGCCGTCCTAAAGATAACCTACAAATGCTAAAGGTACCCGAAATAGTTTGAAAAAAAAAAAACTATTCATGTAGTTTGCCTTTATAGGCTACAAAATCAATTTGTATTTATATTAATCGTGTTTTAAAGTGAGAACTAGTTTCCCGCTACATATAATATAAAATATAACACTTATTAGGTATTTCTTTGAAGAGCTTTAATACGGTTTGGTATAGCAAGCACAAGGCCCACTGGGGGACAACCGAAAAATATTTAGAGATTAAAAGATGGGATCGAACCCACGGCTCTCTAAATATCTTTTCGATTTACTGGCGTGCCCACAAGCCTTTACCAATAAGTTGAATCTCATTCTTCATGAGGAAGGACACTTATCCAGGCATCATATGATCAAGCCAGAAATACATTGTATTTAAAGGGCCCACCCAGTTTACACAAAACCTCATCATGAGCTCATCGTGATCTAAAAATGAAACATATAAGGTCAGCATGAGGTCATGATGAGGTTTTGTTTTAATTATTTTGTAATTAATTAATTAATTAAATAATAATTTATTTTGCAATAACAAATCAAAACTCACTCTTCATGAAGAAGTAGAGCCCGACTGCCACAGCGACGCCTACGAGCACCAGCGGAATAATGACAGCAGCTGCGATCACGCCCGCCGCTGAAACAAGGGAACCAGTTTCATTAACTTGATTTATCAAAGATAGAATATCAATAAATTTAAAAACATGAGTGTGTTACAAGTGCAGTGATTCAACTATTGGCTAAATAGTTGCTTTAAAACGCAGAGCCCAAAAACGTAGAGCATAATAAGTTATGATCAAAATCGAATAGGACAGAGTCACAGTTTAAAAAACTGTCTTAATCCAAAGTAATAGATGATGACATTATAAAACAAAATAACTATATTTGATAAATTGAAATAAAGTAAGAAACACTTACAGGCAGTGTTCCCTCCGTTATCTTCATTAGGATCTGGGTCTGAAACATAATTTTATATTGAATCATAATAGAATTATGAACCTGCAATCCATCATTGAAACAAATCAAAATGTTTAAATAGTACCTTGAACAATAAGATTGATATTCATTTTTGCCATTTTTGTTTTCATTTTTATATCGTCTTGAATGGGTTTTTCAGTAGAAATTTTGCTAAATTCTATTCATATTAAAAACAGTCTTCCTCTAATTATAAAAACACTCCAATAAAAAAGGAAACGGAATTTACACGTGTTTAATTCGTTTTCGATTTCGTTTTTTTTCCACGTTTTTTCGTCATGTTTTATTTACATTTTATGTCATCACGAACTACGTTGTAAATTCGATTCCTGAAAACGATAAAAACGTATTTTGCATGTTTCTATAACGTTTTCAAAGCGAAAAGAAAGCTAGCCGTTCTAAAAACAGTTCCAAACCTTTGGCTGTTACTAGACTGGCTTTTGTCGTGATTGACTTTGCATCACGAAATAGCACTAACCATCAGGAAATCATATGAGTTGCTTGTATATCTTTGTATATATTTACGATTTTAAAAAATCTTTGAATCAAATATCATTTAAAGTGTAAGTGCTCTGAGAAAGGGGAAATAATGAAACATCAAACTGATCTTACAAGTTGAAATATTATAATTAAAACACAATATATTCAAAATGTGAGCCCTATTCATCTTGCTTACAAGCTAGATAATTAAGAAAACTGGTTATATAAATCACCACATTAAAGATTAATAATGAGATTCGAAAATATCTTATCATTAGATGTTAAAATGATCCTTACACAACCCCCCTTTATCTGTACCATCCCTCAGCCTCCCTTAGAAACAAGTTCACTTACACTTGAGCATCATTATAATTTGAATTCCTATTTCATTTATCTTGTACTTATTATCTGCAATCTTTTCGTTTACGAAAATATGCAGGTATTGCGATCACTCGATGTTTTAGGGAAAACACCACCACCCTTCCCGTGATCCCTTTTTCGATGTGTTAAAGGTCGAAAACCCCCGTGAAATACCTATAATAATATAAAATACATATCAGACATGGAGCATAGGTAGTTTAGAACCCGATTTACTATATTATAAAGGTATTAATTATCAAAAAACAAAGCCAACTCTTGCTGTGAAAGGCCTTTTTAATCGCCTCACTGAAAAACACTGTAGTTACGTCACTGACGTCATACGATCAATAACTGGACAGGCATTTGTACAAGAGCAGCGCTCGCTATAAAAGCACTGACACATAATCAATACTCAAAGCATGAGGTACCTCAAAAGGCTCAAATCATATAACTATCTGTTGAATAGTTAAGGACTATATCTTGGTATAATGTATTTGATTTAAATTTAAACTATTGCGCACTTGGATAAGGGTTGGAACTAATATAGTAGCAATGTACCCTACTATGTATACAAACTTTTTCCAGATTAGTTAAAAAAATTAAACAGAAAATAATTTGACTCTATATAGATTTTTTTCATTTTTGAAATAAAGGGTAGCTTATTGAAAACAGTATATATAAACAGTTATATGTATAAGAGAAAAAGATTGTAGATAGTTGTGTCCTAAATGAGCACCTTCCATCTAGTTAGTTAATTCATTTTGTATAGTGATTTTGTAAAAAATCCTTCTTTATCAATTTTGATGTAAAGGCCTCTGGAAAACTATACATTGTGAATATACATTTTCCCAGGGCTTCAAGCAACTAAATTACATCATGATAAAAGTAATATTCCTATAAAATCAATGAGGTTTTTTCATTGATTATTGTCTAGACTTTAATATCTTGCTGAAATTGACATTTATCATATTATATATTTATTGATGTTTTCCCATGTCCCATTGTGTTCGTTTTAATGTAAACTAAACGATTCTGGCAACATTGATGACAAACAAACGAATGACGTCACGTTACTTTTTGGACAGATAAAAAAACGTTTTAATTTGGTTTTAAAAATACGTTTGAATAACATTTTTTTTCGGAAACGAGTTTTTCTCGTTTCCTAGATACCTTAAACAAACTAAGATATGAAAACGTGTTAAAAACGCTATTTTTTACCAAAATGAAAACGTACATAAAACGTTTAAAATAGTAATTGGATATTTTCTGAATAAAAACGTGGTAAAATCTAATAAATATCTTGGTGGCTATATAACCTAAAATGAGCCAATAGAAAATGTGCAAAATACGTTTTTGTTTACTGGCTTCATTAATTACGTGCATGCGGAAATTATCTGAGAAAATATAGTAAAACAATATAGCAGGATTTATTATATTTTTTTATTCGAAATTTGCCGGTATCGCAGGATATTCCATAAGGGTGTGTCCCTTAGCATAATGCTTATAAATTGGATATACTACCATACTTACAGGCATAGAATCCTATGGTTTTATACCATCCCTTCGAAACTCCCTCGATGATATTTCTGGCCGAACAATTGCAATTATTCATGGTGTCCTCCTTGATCAAATCCCCAGTGATGGGTAGTATTTGTCCTGAAACATGTGTGAAACATAATTGAACCTATTTTTTTACATAAATAATAACATATTCATAGCTTCGTCAAAATTCAATCATCAATTATTTAATTTTAGAAAGACATAGAATCCAAGCTCAAGAATATCGGATTAGGAGGATCATTTTAAATTACTCAATTGAAGGAAAATCAGGTGCCTTCGGCATTACAACTGGCCGACAGACATGTCGTCAAGTGGAGCCGAGGTCGACAGGAGGATGTACTCTTACATCTAAGTTTATGGCCATAGGCCCATCTTTCCTTAAATCTGTACTTGTCCTAGCTGCTATACATTGACTTCTACGGTAATGGTTAAGCTGAAAGCCAACATATATCCATGCGTACTCGTTTCAGATCATTTTAGGTGCCCTTAATTCGCCAGAAATGCCACAAATATAGCATAGAAAAACATAATAAATGCATCGATGGTAAACAAATACCTTCGCTGTGATAAACACCTCCACAATACCACATATAGTCGGGTTCAGGATTTCCGTTTCCAGTGCAGTTTATCTCCTCGCCCTCGTACATTGTTACGGTCCCTGAGTCGGGATCTGGGTATATCTCAATCATATTGGTGTGGTCTGCAATACAAAATGAATTAAATAAAATGATGTTCTCTTATACAGATTTGTCTTGTTCTTGCAATCACTGATTGTTGATACGTTTCGCAAAATAATCGTTGTCACGTCATTTAACGCCATCGTTATGTGTTCTAACTTTGTTTGCTGTTTGTTTTGTGAGATATAACACATATATTTAGGATATATAAGTGGAGGAAGAAAGGACTATGATCCTTTCATATAAAAGGATGCCCAAGTCTTTGCAAAATGAACAAAGCAAAAAAAGCTAAAAACCATTATTTATTATGGAAAATCTCTGTTCCTTTTGACCGGAGCTTAATTAAATTTGAACCCATATTTTTTTGAGAGCGACACTGCTACAGCGCGTTTTTTAATTCATCGCGCCTCTCAATTAAATTCAATATTCACCCAAGTGACCAAAATATTTTCCTTAAACATGACTCACATGTGACTTCATAGTGCGTCTCACATTCGCCCGTGAATATGGGCGCCGGTTCGTTCTCGTCCGTATCCTGAACGAAATCCAGATGACACGTCATCACGTGACGGTCGAACGTGTGGTCAGCCGTGACGTTGGCCGTGTAGCTATCAATCAAAGTAAAGTGGAATGATTTATTAAATTTGAAGGTCATATTTGTATTTTATATGCCTATATATCGGCTCTTCTATGGAGTGGCTTTTATCTATGGTAATATAAACTTTGTGAACTAATAAGGGTAAACTCAGTCATTTGGAACTCTTTTCAACTAGGGATCGACAAATCATTATTATAATGTATAGCAAAGATAATTAAATTTACACGGCGATGGATAACAATTGAGAAGAAAAATTTTTAATATTAAAATATTGTTTTAATTGAAACGAAGACGTAGCTTCAAACGTAGCTTTTATATATAATCTTTTTGCCGTATTCTTTTTTCATTGGACACCGAGTCCAAATTAGGGGAGAGATCGTAGTTACGTAATGAAATCGCCCGTTCAGTATCCTTCCGTTTAGTCGATGATTAACAATGTTTGTTATATTTCAACAACATATTTTGCTTACATGATCGTAAATATTGAACCAATATTAACTCTAATTTCTGTATAAAATTATATATAACAAACAGAACGTAGCGGCGCAATTGTATGAGCGGAAGGAGCGGGATTTATATATGTTATAAAAGATAACCTCTAACGGTGGGAGTGTCATCTCGATTCGCATCTGGTATTCTACATGCACGCGCATCTAATTAAACACAAATCGGAACCCTACGTGATCATGTGAGTAGTTTCATCCTCATGCCAATGCCCAATGACTTCGTTGCCGTCTTGGTCCATCCACCTTAGACGCGGCGCTTTGTAACCTTTGTAGGTGACCATGCAGTCATAGTTGATGTAGGTACCTTCGTCTACTACTGTACCTGGGGGCGTGCATTGCCAGTCCCCTGTGAAAAAAAGTAATAATTAAAGTCGAATAATGTTTTTAATCCTGGAGACCTAATAAATTTTACTAAATGCTATTACCGGTAATGTTAAAAAGATAACGCATTAATGCAAGACGTTGTTGCCTGGTTATTGGCCACTATGCTCCTGTATCTATATACAGTCACTTGCTTTAATTTGGAATATTAAGTTGAGGGACCCATGGATCTGACATATCTGGAATATCATTCATAAATTTGATTGTGAAGCATACTACAGGGTCTTAGCTTCAATTTGATATAATTTTCATTAGTATCGATTGAGTGGTTGCGACACAGTACCTGTTTCAATAGACAAGGGTAGAGGAGAAAAATTCACAAATTAGTGCATTGATAATCTGGGCCTCAAAGAATACTGTTACTGTACCGTGGAGAGTAGACTCTCAATGTGCCTTTTTTCTCTTGTTTTATTGATCTTATGTATTGTACAAAATCAATAAAAAGGTATTCCAACTGATTTTTTATGTAAAGTCTTTAAAAAAAAGTCATAGGTTAATTAAAATCGGATATCGCAGTCAAACGAATGATATGATTGACAACAAATTTACAATGTCGATTACATTATCCTTAGCATCATTTCAATTATAATAGCAATACATTTTCTGGCAACCTCAAACTGTATGAAAAGAACTCAATATCACGTAAATGGACCTGGAAACATTACTTTGGCCTGATTGAAATCTAATCATGGCGATGGAATACTTGTGTCGCAAAAGAAGACTCAGTATGCCAATGGACTAAATTGTGAATTGTTCTCTTCTACCCTCGTGTAGAGAAACAGGTTCTGTGTCTCAACAACTCAGTCGATAACAATGAAAGTTATATCAAATTGAAGCTAAGACCCTGTAGTATGCTCCACTATCAAATTTATTTATGATATTCCAGGTAGGTCAGATCCATAGGTCCCTCAACTTAATATTCCAAATTAAAGCAGTTTGGACAAACCTCCCTCATTTCAGCGTGCAATATCAGCATGTTATGTGTTTTCTCTATATTTGATATATATACCTAGTTAAAATGGACCATAGATGACCGAAATAGTTGTTTATGAAGCAACACACACTTTAATCATTTATCATGTTACGCATAGCATCATGTTCCCAACATTTCGTTAATTAACATTGAATGTAATAATGGTGCCGAATTCATTTACATATCTTGATGCAATTAAGATCCTCTGGTATTACAATAACCGTTTTTTTTCAGTTTCGCATGCATACTTGTGACGTCGCTTCGATATGGTCTTCCTTTCTTAATGTAAAATAAACTCATCATGACCTACTGTTCACTAAATATTAGGTTATATGAGGTTGGCATGAGATCATGATGATGTTTTGAGTGTACTGGGAAAATATATTTACTTACATAGCACGACTAGATACGGTTCCACTTTGACAGTGTCATCTATAGCGAAACCAGCGTAATATTTCCCCGCCAATTTTTCCTCCACGTTCAACACCATCATGTCATATTGGTCAACCATTGAGTCATCGACATCATAGTATGGTACCGCATCGCTTGCTAATCCTGTTAAACATCACGATCCATATGGAATTAGACTTATAAATAAGGAGTTAAATTATTAACAAAAAAAAAATGATTTTATCTCTAATGGCGATGTTTTGATATCCGTTATAAATCAAAGGTAAAAGATATAACCCTACAGAAAGGTTCGTGCAATCTTATGAAAATGTATATCACTTAATCGATATCCATAAAAATATTACAAACCGCGCTTCCGAAATTGACAACATTGGCAATAGGCCTACTTGTACATATCACTCGGCGTTCACCAACCCTTTGTCACTACCCTTGTACATAGAGTTGAATTCTGAGAAATCATACCTTGAGCGGTTGTATAAATAGTTCTTAGTGTTGGTGATCCAGAACTTTCGTCATAAAAGCCCCATTTTATGGAATCAGTTCCTTGAGTGTAGGTTGCACTGTAGTTGAAATGTGCTTCGGTTCCTACCAGTGCTGCTGTGTGTACTGGAGCCTCGATGATATCGTAGGCATCAGCTAGATATACTATAATAAAAAATAAATAAAATGAAAAAAAAAGATTAAATGAATCGGGAAATATATTAATGGAAAACATGAATTGATTCAAACCCCTCACAAGAAGTTACTCGCGGACATATCAGTCACGTTTTAATGCGTTATTAAACGAGCATATTTCAATAATCACGTAAATAAGATATTAAAAAACGAGAATGTTCGCCCAAAACATGAAGCGTTGAAACGAGAAATGAAGTGACATGAATGGACGGTAGGTACATGAATGTACATAGAAGGTTAAAAAAAATGGTTGGTCATCAGGTACCAGCCACAACATTTGAAAATAAGCAACTTTAAGTTTACAAAATGTTGGGAATAAAATGTGTATTAACGTAGTAAGAAAACAAAGGTTGCGATCCTCCGCGTGTGGTAGTGGTTATCTTCATAGCAATATAGAAATCGCAGATAATGTAGTATTGGAAGCCATATGTGTTTCGATAAAATCGTATGCGCAAAATAGAATGCGCAATTTTTTAATACAATCTCATCGTTAGTTTACTGTTTGTGATTGGATTGAAATATTTATTTTTCGTAAAACAACATGCTCTTTTTTAAACATGTTTCATATACTTTTGAAATATTTTTGAAATATACATATGTGGTTTGCAAGATATAAAGAAATAGATACCTGTTACAATAGTAAGTAATAAAAGTTGAACACATTTTCTTGTTTTGTCCGCCATGCTTAAACAGTTTTATTGCACCTGAATAATATTTATCCGACTGTCTCTTATCTCACACCTGTACACTCAAACATCGAAAATCTTCTATCCGTTGCGAAAAAAAGACTTTTCTTCCTAAAAAATATCACACTTTGTTATGCTCAATTAATTATTCCACTAGTTTTCTTGCAATTATTACATTTTGGTTTTATTTCATGTTATTTTTATCATATTAAGAACTGAGTTTATTTTTACGAAATCACATACTTTACTATTATCAATCGTTTGCGCACAAATACTGTCCAAAGTTTACTACGCGGCTGATGATAACACATTATATAGAGAGGTTTAGATTTTGGATGTAATCACGTGATCACCCGTTCAATGATTTACATAGCCAACATGCCTTATCAGGATACCCATACTCGAAGCTTAACCTCCCTATGTATGAGTGACAGTGTTTTTGGGTGATATAATAAGTGGTTCAAAATAAGTATGTTTACTAGCCGACTTGACAATTTATACCTGTTAACTAAAGAGTCATCGTTGCGGTTTGTATGATGAGACCCCAATGACAATGATAGGAAAATCCATATTTTATTATCATGTTAACCGATGATAATAAATATGTACAGTTATAAAAAAAAATAAGTGGTGACCCAATGGCAATATACAATGTCGTTATATGTGAAAAGGGAACAGAAACATTAGAGATTGACTCTATATGTGTAATGATCCAAAATAGAAAGGCAGATTTGATTACCGATGCTGACCAATTCGATGGCATATATTGAGAAGGGTTACTTTTTGCACGATCGCGTTTTATCAACATGAGGGACAACACGACTGAAACAATTTTTCTTTTATTTTTCTCTATAAATGGAGGAGCAGACAGAATTCGCCAAGAGAAAGCACCCTCCAGAACTACCCCTCCCCTCCATTGTTACTCATCCCTCACCCTCATTTGCAACCCGTTTTTGCGTGAATGACGGTTTTATTTCGTCACAATCAAGTTATTTAAGAAAACACAAACATAAATGTCAACGTCGTAGCGACGTTATATTGTCGCCGCGACCTTAAGTTGTTTTAAATATTGCTTAGATCAGTTTAGAGTCCACCTAAGGAAACTCAGGCTGACTATCAATATATCATTTTTTCAAAATGTAAATACTGATTCCTAGAAGAAGCTTATGGGATACATTTATCAAAATGTTCCAGTTTCACACAGAAACTTCACACAAAAAATCTATATTATGAACTTAATAGTAAAATGACAATGTTTTGACTATGATTTAAGGTAAATGACGTTTGTAAAGGTTATCAACAACTACATGTATGTCGTCAACCTTTGTGAAGTGTGAATCATTTGACCACATTATGTTGATATAGTAAACACTACAAGATTAAACATATATTACATTTGTCATGCGTTTACCTGAACTTCTGGCTGAGTATGTCATGATTTTATTCAAAACATAAACCATAATTAGTAATTAATAAAAAAAATGTTCATTTATATTTATTTGTATATCTAATGAAATCAATATTGTCTCAATAGCCATCAATGCATCATTATTACTTTAAAATACCTTATTAGAATCACGATCGAAAAAAAATCCAAACATAGGAAACACCCACGCGGTAAGCGATCCCTTTTGGGCGCCCTATATTTTCATATTTTGACGCTCCGAAAGTGTGCAATGCATTTTTTTTACGTCGGGGAATATTTACACGTCCAGCGTAACGATTTCAGGCTACCCCCTAATTGTATATGGCTAGGCCACACTGGCGATTTTCGTCGGAGACGGGATCGCCGATTGAATCGCAGACAATCGCCGACTAAAATCTCCAACCCGGCCACACTTGCGATTAAAATCGGGGAATATCAGTGGTCCTGCTTATTTTTCATATCCATTACTGAAGGGCACCTCACAGCCTTATTAAAATATATTTGAAACATAAAACCACCCGAAACACTAAAATATGTAACACACCATCTAAATTTGATTTTTTTTTTTCACAAAAAGGTATTTCTATTTTTGTAGATAAATGATTTTGTAATGAAAATCAAAATTCTTGTATTTACTACTTGTTATAAATTATGTTTCAATGTAGCGTGCATAGCTATATATCTCCGGATGAAATGAAAATAAAAAATCCTCGAGGATTCGTAAAAAATAGAAAATATTTGAAAAGATAAATTATCATAGCTGGAGAAAAAAGTGTGAAAATTTGTATGCAATCTTAGTCATGCTCATGAAAATGGTCTGTGACGACACAATATTGTAAGCGTCAAAATCTGAGATACTCAGATTGTGACGTTGAAATATGTATGTAACAACGGATTAACATCAATGAGGTACACCACACAATGTATTTCTCAAAAAAGTGTTCCTTTTCATATTTAAACCAGCTATAACATTTTTACTTTGCATTCTAGCTACAAGAATTTAAGTTATGATTTTTTTGTGTGTAATCTCATTCAGAGATATAAGGTTATATATAATTAACTAGTTCCTTTTGTTATAGAACATGTTCCTCGCATGATTCTATAGCCAGCTAGATGTGCTCAGCGAGCACATCTATAAACAAAAGTAGGAACACCTTTTAATCAAGAAAAACATATGTACGAACTATGCTTATTTATTGTATAGTTGTTTGTTTAAAGTGTATTCATGTTCGAATTACCACTTTTGAATTCACTTTTGGAAAATATACCATGGGGTGCTCATCATCAAGAAAATTATAAGTTGTGAAATTGCGAAAACAAAAAAAAAAATGAATTCAGATGAAAAAGATTTTGCGCTGTTATCTTATGTCAGTATGTATATGTTTAATCGTTAATGAAAAGAAAAATCTTTATTTTATTTCACAATTATGACGCATTGACATCACCCATACTAACGTCACAATACTTTTGCCCGATAACAATTATAACTAATAAATAACTAATGAATAACTAATTTCATATCAAATCATGTGTAGTTTTATTCAAAATTGCATCGCAAAGGTGGCCACACTTGAGAATCTCTTTGATGTGTTTGTGATTGCCGACATCTGCGATCCAACATGTTGGATCGGTAGAAATGCGTCGCCGATCGTCGCCGACGGTCGGCGACGGAGTCGCAAGGGTGGCCACACTATTGCGATTTAGTCGGCGATTGCAGTCGGCGACGCAGTCTCCGACTAAAATCGCTAGTGTGGCCTAGCTATTACCTCCCCGGTAATCTGAAATCGATTTGAAGCCACCCCCGGTAATCTGAAATCGATTTGAGGCTACCCCCACGGTAATCTGAAATCGATTTGAAGCTACACCCACCGATTTGAAACTACCCCCTTGTATTTTTATTTTATTATTATTATTGTTTGAATCGAATAGTAAATTAATCGATGTAATGAGGCCTTATGGCACCAAATTGTGGCGCACTAATCCCTTAAACCTAAAATAGGTGGTTGTGCGCGTTGTATAAACAGAAGGGCCGTTAAGGTATGTCACTGATCCCGTATACTCCGAGGACTATGTGTGCTTGTTCCATGTCCACAAATAGTGTTTATTTTATATAAAAATCATATTTGATATTGATGTTTTGTCGCAAAATGTTTAAATGAATGCATTATTTGAATATTGCAATAAATATTTCGAGTCGACAACGTCGAAAAATTGTGATATATATGGGACAAAACGTTTAGAAAAATATGTTCGTAGAGAAAAGAAAAATAAAAGTTGAGAGTTTAAAACGTTTTATTTATGTCTTTTCGAAGAATAAAAACACAACTTATCAGAACTATAGAATACCAATTATTAAGTAGGCTACATCCAAGCATGTGTGACTGTGAACATCGAACAAGCAAACATACTCAGGTAATCAGTATCATACTATTAAAAACCCTTTGTTTATGCGACGCGCACAACCCCTTTGGGTTTTAGAGATTAGTGCAAACAAATATGATTCCAAATAACCTTACAACACAAGATAAAAAAAAATAATTAAAAAAAAAATAAAATATAAAAATTAGGGGGGGGGGTAGTTTCAAATCG
>LQRL01153261.1:0-12907 GCA_001703475.1 Hydroides elegans
AGCCTAGGCAAAACATTCTTTGACACGAATATTCGTCAATTAAAATAAGCAGGTCAAAAGAAATATCTTTCTCACAACGTTTTTCTTACATCGTCTTTCTCGCAACGTCTCTCTCACAACGTCTTTCTCACAACGTCTTTTTCACACCGTTGCCCTTACATATTGGTGCACACAACGTAGTCCTCACAACGTCACAATATACGCGAAGTCCTCACAACGTCACAATATATGCGTAATCTTTCTGTGCTGTACAAAAGTCCCAAAATATCTCAAATTCGTCTAAGTTCAAACCCCCGTAATTTCGACAATTTTTGGTCGATCAAACTGAAACCTCGACGTTGCACATCTGCAATATATATTCTTTCACTGTGGGAAGTTTCGGAGCCCTAGGACAGAGGCCACATACCAAAGTGCCGCGGACAAAGTGTTGTATAAATATCCCAAATATCTCAAATTCGTCGAAGTTCAAACCCCCGTAATTTCAACAATTTTCGGTCGATCAAACTGAAACCTCGACGTTGCACATCTGCAATATGTATTCTTTCACTGTGGGAAGTTTCAGAGCCCTAGGACAGAGGCCTCATACCAAAGTGCCGCGGACAAAGTGTTGTATAAATATCCCAAAATATCTCAAATTTGTCTAAGTTCAAACCCCCGTAATTTCGACAATTTTTTGTCGATCAAACTGAAACCTCGACGTTGCACATCTGCGATATATATTCTTTCACTGTGGGAAGTTTCAGAACCCTAGGACAGAGGCCTCATACCAAAGTGCCGCGGACAAAGTGTTGTATAAATATCCCAAAATATATCAAATGCGTCGAAGTTCAAACCCCCGTAATTTCAACAATTTTCGGTCGATCAAACTGAAACCTCGACGTTGCACATCTGCAATATATATTCTTTCACTGTGGATAGTTTCCGAGCCCTAGGACAGAGGCCTCATACCAAAGTGCCGCGGACAAAGTGTTGTATAAATATCCCAAAATATCTCAAATTCGTCTAAGTTCAAACCCCCGTAATTTCGACAATTTTTGGTCGATCAAACTGAAACCTCGACGTTGCACATCTGCAATATATATTCTTTCACTGTGTGAAGTTTCAGAACCCTAGGACAAAGGCTTCATACCAAAATGCCGCGGACAAACCCCTGCACCTCAGATGTTAACAGACGGACAGACGGACGGACAGACGGACGGACAGACGGACGGAATGGGGGATAGCAATAGCCCTCAGCCAAATTGGTTGGCTGGGGGCTAAAAATAGCATTCAAATAGAATCCTGTTATAATATGGTTTAATATTTTTTCTTAATATACAATGTTATCAAATTGCCATTTAAAAACAGAAAACACGAATATAATTTTTAAAAAGTAAACAAAGCCTTAAGTCAAAACATTGCGTAACGTAACTAAATGCAGATTAGTAAGACAACTTTCAGTTGTCTGACACTATGTCTAAATTATCTGAATTATCTGGTTGTCTGACAAAAAAAGCGTACTGGTCTGAATTGTCCGGAAAGTCTTTAAGACTGAAATTCTGAACAAAATGAAATGCGCCGAATATTTCATTTACTTAGGTGGGGGATTCTACCGTATATTATAAAAATGCATTGCAAACAAATAAAATAATACGAATTCAGCACCTTTTTAGTGGATTTTGGCTTTTTTGGCATGGGCGGGTTGAATTCCATCTCGCTCGCATCGAAATCTTTGAAGAGATCAAACGGCGACCTGCGAAAAAGAAACACATAATCATAACCCAATTCTTTGACGTGATGCTTCGAACTATTTTCATGAATCTTTTGAATATAAATGTATAGACAAACATGTTTTTTTTTTTACAGAATTATAATATTCATGGTCTAAACGAATTCGAGTCCTCTCAAAAATTGTTTAATTTAAATTTATCTATAGCTCTAGATCACTCCTTTAAATCAAGTGCTTTATAAAAAAAACATATGAAATTGTCACATTTATTATAACCAATATTTGATTTAAATGAACACACAAATGTATAAAAATAAGATTTATATGTATTGAAACTGACTTTCTGGCGATATCGGGTGGCAGGCATCCGGCGCCTTGACTCGGGGCGCCTCTCAGCATATGCTCAGCATAGCGACGAACAGCTGGATGATAGTGTTTCTAAAATATATAATGGATAGGCCTATATATTATTAAGAAATTCTGTTTAAAGAGTTATTATCTAAGCTTATATTCTAACATGAAATAATGTTGGCACTCTTTGTAACATTGCAAACCTTTAGGCCTATATATAAATAAATCTCTTAAAACCAAAAGAAAAAGAAAAACACTAGAAAAATATCCCCACCCTTCCCTTATGTTCTGACAATATTTAAATACAAGAAATAAATTTAACGCCATGTATTTTTCGCGTCACAATTACTTCTCCAAATTTCTAACACCATTGCTTTTCAACAAATCGAAACCTTACTCCTCTTACCCTGGTGCAATGCAACTCATACAACGCTGTGTTGTGTGCATTGCAGTGTTCGGGGTCATCCAGTTCGGGCATGTAGACGCCCGTTCCCTCGTGTTCCGTGTCCAGTAGGATGTCCGTCTTAGAATCGCTCTGATGAAATATAATCGTATTATGTATTAGCAGAATGTTTTCGAATCACTCCAAATGTGAAACGAAATCATACTAAGGTCTATGGTTTCAAATCCAATGTTCAAATTCAAATCAATTTTTCTGTGTCGAGTAAAATTTATGTTATCGAGTCGCTCTGAACCTGCGGTACCTGACCATGTACTCGTACGTTTACTTTCAAGAAGTCACAATCAAGAATATCAACTTAACTATAGACTACTCACCAACACAAAAGTTCGCATGGTTGCCAAGACACCAAGGGCGCTATGAGCGGGAAGTTGCGAGGCAAGTACACTCAGTCGCTTGATGTAGGCCAATAGCCTCTGCTGGGAGATCTGATTGTACGAAAGCAAACAACATGATAAAATTTGAAATAATTTAAACATTTGCCCGGCTACTCGAGTGGAAGCGCAACACCTCAGAAAACGTATTTTAGGAATATCAAAAGATAAAACCAAGGCATTGATTTACATATTTCAAGCTTTTTTTTCGTCAAGTGTTTTCATGTGTGTGATCGTAATGTAATTCTGGTGAAATGCAGTTATATTCTTTTAAATTATTTCAATCCACATTCGGTAGAAATCGAGTTACAGCATTCTTTGTTGAAATGAAATTTAAATTGATATAGACTACGATACGATTGTATGCTACGAACCTGCTTTTTACGCCTGCTGATCATAATGTCCAGACACTGCAGGGCAAGAGGTACATCTTCGCTTGAACATCCTGAGCATTAAGAAGATATTTCACAAATGAGCAAGAGTGAGCAAAGCGCTACATACATTGCAATAATCTTTTATGATATAAAATATATTTCTTAAAAAGAGATACCACCAAATCGACCTCTTTCATCTTAAGCATAAGTTGACGGTACATTTTTTTTTTTACTTTTAAAACACTTCTTTTGATATTAACTATGACACAATAATCTACCTCATCCGCAAAAATTATGTAGAAATAGTCCAGAGAAAAAGGCTCAGATTGCTTCTGGTCTAACACCCTCTTACCTGAATGCAGTCGGAACAGTGTATTATAGAGGTGGCGATAGAACCTCATTGGATCAATATTGAGAGCCTCGCCCTGGCCAGAGAGGATGGTGAAAGCGGTTTGAACACAGTGCAACGATTCTTTGTACGTCAACTCCTAAAAGCAAAGAAGGATTCGTATAGTTAATTAAGATATGACCTCACATTTTAAAGCTGAGATAATATTTATGGAACCATTTGTTCATTGGAGCACAAATAGTGATTTTTGCCATAATTTAGAGGCAAATCAAGCTTAGGTTGAGTATAGTTCATAGCGGTCAGAAACATAACTGATACAGGATAGTGTTTTGACCAAATCTATATGAACACTTACTTATATGTTTTTTGAGTCTTTGATGGATCAACAGAAATATCGAATAAACCGTTATCTCTTAGTGTTAGGTTGACCAAAAGGGTTTATATAAATAGACAAATGACTTACATCCGACTCGACAAGGTCGTTGAGGACTGAAAAGAGGTCGTCGAAAAACTCGATATTGATGAGGTGAGCGAATCTGAAAAAAACAAAATTGAATGAATTTCTTAAATCTATTTTTCATTTTTGTAATGTCAAAGGTATGTCAACAATATAGAAAATGATTTATTAGATGTGAGTCGACAATTTTACATATGCACATTGAAAGTATTTGTTTTATACAACCTAGCCCATATGACTTTTTTTTGTTCAATACAACCTAGCCCATATGACTTTTTTTTTGTTCAATACAACCCTAGACCATATAACTATTTCATTATACGTTCTAGCTTATCGATGCCGAATACAAATCAAATGCTTACTTGGCCAAGCCTTCCAAAACCACGGGCAGCAGAACTGAATCCTGGGCTTGTTTTAATATCCGGAAATACGACAAGAACACAACGTTGATGACTTCAGTGTTCTGAAAGAAAGCGATAACGTGTAATTATTGCACCTTGAAATCTTCTTATAGGCCTAATATGACATACTAATGGTTAAGTTAAGACGTGATGAACTGAATGTACAGGTAGGTTTAACCAAAAGTTGACTTCATTTATTAAAAATCAATGAGCATCGGCGGCTCCAAACTGAGAAATCAAAATCACTGCACTTCTACAGTTTGAAGGTAAAATGCATTAAGTACAAACATCCGAATTTTCTGGTTGATCCACATTTACCTTTAGGAGCATATTATTTATCCAGAATACGAGTAGGTTGTAGTTCTTATAGCGCTATGCCCTAAGCAACGTTGCTGGATAAACGCAGTTAGTTCTATGTGTGTGACCAATTAAAATTTAGTCATGCTGCGATTACTCGAAAACTTCAAAATGTGAGTTACTGCGTTTTACCTTCACACTGGAGATTTATGCTTTTCAATATGCAACTACTTACAATTCTGAGGCGCTTCTTTTTATCGGTCATCACCGCCGCCTCTTTGAGCTCCTTTTCCAGTTCACCCATCTGCTTCATTCTCTGCAAAAGACAATCAATCAAAAATCATATAAATTGACATACATGTAAGTTGATTATGACTTCAAAATTATCAGTCAAAATCATATAAATTGACATAACTGGCTGATAAACGTCTTCCATTATCCATACAAGTAATTTTAACGAAGCAATTGTGGAATTATAAGGTCGTGTCTAAAGGATATAAAATATATCACAATTTAGATGGTAAAATTGTATTTACCGTGGACCCTCATCAAACCGAGCACGGAATAACCGAAATATTTCTTAAAAAGTGAAAATAATTGTAAGATCCGGTCTCTTTATTTTCCCAATAAATCTGATTGCAGAAGTCGAAAATCGGTTAAACCGAATGCTCTTCGCCGGTCCTGAAATATTCAGTTAAACGAGTATCTATTGTATTCTATCTGTGTAAAAACCAACAATTCGTGGTAAACTGTTCATTTCAGATTCTAAACTAAGTATTCCCGACTGAACACGGACCTTTTTCTCGCGGCGGTGCAACCATCGAATTGAGGACACGGAAAAAGCTACTACGACCACCAAGTGTTTCTAAGGAATATAAAATATGTCACAACCTGGAAACTGTAAGGTATCAATTCGAGATAAACAGTTTATTCCCCTGTCCAGTGCAAAATAGCGAAATGCACACGGACCTTTTTCTCGCGGCGCGACATGATTTTTCGCTTTTCCTCTTTGACCTTGCGTTTGTCCTTGAAATCGTCTTCCTTCCGGTGGATCTCCTTGATGCGCAGCGACAGGAACGTCTTGAGGACCTGCACAGATAAGATTAATACATTGGTTTAATGTGTCTTCAAAGCTTCATATGTAAATACTTAACACCATAGGAATACCCACTTATTAGTGAATGTGTTGGTTATAATTTATTACGAGCATTAAGATTATTTCAGATCTATGGCTGTATTCGGCTATATCTTTCATTTCTAAATGATATTAACAACGTTACATTATTTTTAAATATTGCCATTTATCACCGATGAGCGGATATCTTTTATTTCAAGATTCATTGTTTAAATTTATCATTGAAAAAAAAATAAGCGTAACTTTTACCTTTGGGTCCACATTGAAATGCTTTGATTTCACCAGTCTTCCAATCAAACGCGTTATCTGAAACAAATTGACATTTTGATAATCATGAATGATAATACACATAAACGAAATTTAAGTAGCAGCTAGATATATAAATGCATTAAATTACTATAAAGCACTTTAAAACAGCCTATAAATTATTTGTTAACACAACAGAACAAGCAAAAGGTTTATAATCATAAATTTTGTATATATATTCCATATATTCTGTTATTCTGCACGACAACAAAATATTTAAAGTATGACATTTAAAGTATGACATTTTCAAAATAATTAATCAAACCATGACACGAATCGATGATTATTCACCTCAAGTGTGACTTCGCCGGATTTGTCTTCTTTGAAAATCCGCTTGACGCAGCTCACAACGATATCTGCCAACTGAAAGAGCAGAAAGGATGTGATAAAATAGCATTTTCAGATGTGATAAATTTAATACCGAGCATGGCAAAACATTATGTGATCCCAAGTCTACAAGTATATAATTGAATAAATCATCTAAATATATCTGAATACAACGATTATATATCGTAGACTAAAGTTGTTTCAAAACATCAATTTCGATTTTTCAAAATTTATAACCTTCAAATAACTTAAAATTTACTAGCAAAATATTATGTTCCATATACCTTTTCATCGCGGTAGATGATAAACGGTACCACACACGATATGATCTCTGTGCGGAAGTTGAAGTGCGGGTGCGTGGCCAGTAGATCGCACATGCACTTAAGTGCGAGCGTGGATAGACCCTTTTTGGCTTCCTCAGGGATATCAACGAAACTCAGTTTGCCCTTGTTGGCTTTGCGGTTTCGACTCTTGACTTCTTTGCCTGGAGTTTAGACGGGAGAACAGGATGTTATATTATTTTTTTAATAACTTTGTGACTTCTATGACTTTGTTGGGTATTTTTTTGTGTAATGTCACGTGAACTTTTATTTGGTTCGACAGTTCACACCTTTGTCTAGTGTAAGTGGAAAAAAAAAAACAGAAATTTATGTAACAACCTGTAGTTGTTCCAATTAAAATATCCGATTGATTAAACTGTGTCGTTATTTTTGTTTATCTAAATATCTTTCGCAAACTAAGATACATAACAGATTATTTGTATAATACATTTGTATATACCGGATTTGATTCGAAGTTATATAGAAATATAAGTTATGTTGATGTAACAGTGAAGTGAATTCATTGAAACATATATTTTTCTAAATTGTTTATCAATTGAGAAATACAATGCATTTACTTGTCTAATTGATAAATGAAACGGAAATCACTCCATCTAGTGATTGACGAACTTACATTTAGCAACGCATTCCATGAATTCAAGAAAATGTCTGTAATTGGTAACCAAGGATTCCTCGAAATCCCGAAGCGTCTTAGTCTCTTTCTTGGCCTAAAAAAAGCGAAGTTTCATAGTAATTATTTTGTAGTATATTAATTCACAGTGGACTCACAAACCAAATTTCCTTCCCGTTTTGCATCAATATAAATTCCAGCCAAATTTTCCGTCACCTTGTAAAATCGAACGTGTGCTTTAAACCCGAGCTACCCTGTCCTGCCACTCACTCTCACTAAATGAACGAGCCAATTTTAAAAGAAATTTACCGATTGCTCTTTTTCCTCCGTGGTTGTCACACGAATCTTGTATCCCGGTATAATATCCTTGAACACCTCGGTGAGTGACACGAGCAGAATCTTCTTTGTTGTGATGCTCACATCCGGGTCAGCTGTTTCCAGGAGCAACCGAAGCTCCTTCAACTTCCGGTACTGCAACAACAAAAAATTTTAAGGCAGTGTTTATCAATATCTAATAAATGGTCTGGACCCGTATTCTCCGCTCTTATCTTAGCCTTAAACTAACCACCCTTCCCACCCTTTTACATTGGTTTAAAGGGAAAGGTTAAGTTTAAGTGGAGCGGAGAATACGGGTCCAGCTATTCGGTACTGCATAATACAGGAGAAACAAACGTCACAGATTGAAAAGCTTGATGACAATATTTGTATAAATTGTATATTAAGAGGGCCCGCCGGTGTTGAGAACAAGCCCATGAGGGAGACAATAAAGGCAAAGGAGTGACAATATCACGCACTGGAATATTCTGAACTTCGAGATTGCTAACCTTAAACTTAATCCACATATAAATTCCTATCTGATCCATCATTACAAATTTTACAGATCCAAATTTTATTACATGAAAATGTACTCCTACTCACATTCTCCTGTGGGTTCTCGCATATAGCACTACAAAGGCCGGCAATCGTCTCCTTCATTTCGCTCAATTTCTGCTGACGCCGCAAATACAGTTCGGCCGTTGTCAAGGGAACGAGGGGCTTCTCCTTTTCCTTCTGGGTCTCGTTGGCGTCGGGTGCCTTGGCTACTTTCTTTTCTGGAAGAGAAAACTAAGGGTGATCAAATGGATGTAGTTGTTTTAGATTTATCGCGGGCAAATACAGTTCGGCCGTTGTCAAGGGAACGAGGGGCTTCTCTTTTTCCTTCTGGGTCTCGTCTGCGTCCGGTGTCTTGGCTGCTTTCTTTTCTGGAAGCGGGAAAAAAAGGGGGTGAGATGGATTTCATTTTAGATATGTCGCAGATAAAAAAATATAAATTATCATTATTTCTGTTAAAACTGATAGGAGCCAAAAGATACATGCGTTTATGAATTCAAAAGTATTTCTTTCCTTTTCATATGTTCGCTCATACTTTTATATCAAACTAAAACGATCCTATGCATTCCTTCACCGAAAATACTTACGTTAAATCGAATAATGCAATACATTGCTGATATTGTGTTTATATCATACAAAACAAGACCCCGATTACTAACCAGGTTCTTTCTCGACCATCTGCGGATTACAATTTAGTCGTGTTAAAAACAATACGTCAGGCTCAATTTGACAAAATTAAGAAACCCTTAAACTAACCAGGTTCCTGTTCGACCATTTGCGGCACCACCCCGTGCTCCTTAGTCTTAATAGGCAGCATGGCCTTCATCTCTCTCTCGGGCACCTGTTTCCTCTTCTGTCGCGCATGCGCAGCTTCTATGCGCTCGGCTGCTGAGTCATCTTCGTCCTCATTGGAGGAAGTCGACAACTTCCGCTTTTTCTGTGACCGCTTTTTGCCGCCATTTTCGCTGAAGAAAAACAAAGTTTTTGTACATTTAGGAATGATAAGGAGAGTAGCGGGAACTACTTCCTACGGTATCTATTGTAATAAACTTTTGCTTCTTTTGCACATTTCCACTGAAATAAAATACAAAAAAATAATAATAGGGTGTGTTGCTGTCTCCTATTCTGTCGCGCATGCGCAGCTTCCATGCGCTCGGCCGCTGAGTCATCGTCGTCCTCATTGGAGGAAGAGGTCGATGATTTGCGCTTCTTTTGCTGTGACGGCTTTTTGCCGCCGCCATTTTCGCTGAAGGAAAATAAACAAATTATAGGTAATAGAGACTTAGTTTATTTTTGCACAATGATAGGGAGGTTAGGGATATCTACTATCTTAAGTTTCTATGGTAATGAGCTTGCGCTTTTTCTGACACCGCTTTTTTACGCCATTTTCGCTGAACAAATTTATAGTTATTTGGGTTATAAATTGAAGCATTTTCTTTATCTAAGAGGAGTTTAGTCCTCGAATGACGGGTGATGGATATAGGTTGCTTACCGGCTAATATAATTAAATCGTTCGGGGATGTAACATAAAAATTCATGATCCAAGGTAAGAATATGTAACAAACATATGATTTTAATATAGCCGATCTGAACTTGTTATGCAGGTCTTAAATCACGCATTTACATTTTTAGCATCATCAAAAATACTTACTCCGTCTGAAAGCTGTTTAAGAAAGAGAAATCTCTGCCCGGTTTGGCGAAGTATTCATAGTCTGCCTCAACTAACGGAATGTCTTCTTCAACCTTTTCTTCGAATTCTGTACAAATATCAATTTACTTATTACATAAATCATAGAAAATTATTCAATGATAATTCAAATGTTCAGTCTAGATCTTGTTTCTTTAAGAGAGAACCTGCAATTCCACCAACTCGAAAGTCCCTGGACTCATTATGTACCAAGTGAAAGTGGATATGTCGATATTTTTTTAATGCCTCTCCTAAGAGAATTAACAAATTTCACTCGTTACAATATTGTAGCATTGTTCTTATTCCTAAATAATTGCATCAGAAGAACAGGGGTGTACCTTTAGTAAAAATTCCAGTCGCGCGGGCGCGACTGGCTCAAAAAAGTTAGTCGCGCGGGAGAAAAGTTAGTCGCGCGGCCAGTACTGAGTATTTCATTTATATGCAAAAACATCAGAGAGGTATCTTGATTTAATGTATCTCCATACTGGCAAGGCTAGAAAAATAGATATATCACAATAATTAAATTGCGAGCGCCGTAGGCGCGACCTGAAAAAAACTAAACTTTCTATACTCTAATTAAATGAGTGCCATACAAATGAAAAACAAATAGCCTGGACTTTTTTGAGTACTGACCTTAAGGGTTATATCAACGAAAGTTAATATGTCACCGGGCACAGGACTGCTCATACATATTGTTCGATTTAAGAACATATATTTTAAGATAGATTCATTTTTTGTCGGTATATTTAATGAAGCGCCCATACCACGTAAGTACATATCATGGTACCACCCAAGCTAAAATCCTGAATAAATCAATTTCAGCGAGCGTAAAATAGTAAAATATTTATGAAGATGGTTTGAAATACGTCAAATTATTCTTTGAAGATGTGTATATAAACTTTAAATATCTAACGAGCGAGAAAAAGTTAGTCGCGTGCCGCGCGACTAACTTTGAAAAGTTAGTCGCATGGCCAAAAGGTTAGTCGCATACGCGACCGCGCGACCGCTAAAGTACACCTCTGGAAGAACGAATTTATTAGAGTAAAAAAAACCGTAAGGGACAATGATCAAATTGTCCTTATCTTTCCCGTATTATCCAACCTCACCTTCAGGGTCCGCGTTCGCATCAGTTACAGTGGGCGGCGCTTCTTCCGGGTTCACGCGCTGACTGACCATGCGATGAATATCCTTCTTTCGCAGTTTCTTCTTCAATTTGCCCTGCTTCGCTAACTTGCCAAGCAGCTTGTTTGATAGCTTGACAAGGCTGGTCTTCTGCTTCTTTCTCTTGCCTGCAGGCTTAGCCTAGAATAAAAAATACAACATTTAAATGCATTAATTTATCACAAGTCAGTGTTTAAATATTTGGCCAAAATAAGCGAACAATTCGCCAATTTATTTCCAAACAGATCTGATGTTTATAAGCAGTATTAACTGTATTCATACTTAACTCCTGTTGAATTTCTATAAGGTAATTCTACGGAGCACATTGGAATATGTCATACTATGAACGGTTACAGCCTCTACCTGAACCTTTACCTGACCTGAACCAAAATCCTCCACCATAGTCTACGAGGGGGGCTGTACAACTTTACAAGAATTCGGTAATGAGTCTCATTTCAAAGTACATATTTTTCCATTTTGTTTAATATTTTCAAAATAGATGGTTACCGTATTCTCTCTAATAATCGCACATGTGCGCTTACTTTTTCAAAATCTGCGTTTTCAGGTGTCTCCAATAATCGCACATGTGCGATTATTAGAGACAAACGAAAACAGCATAAAATGCCTGATTTTTAGCATTAAGCCCTCAATTAAATGTTTTGAAAGCTTAAATTAGTCATAATAATTCCCAGGAGAATCATAGTTGGTTACATTCTTCTCGAATTCCTCATCCTCATTTTCACCAAAAATTGTCACACACCCCATTTGTCCGTCATTTTAGTAAACTTTATTAATTTTAAGCAACCGGAAGTCGGGGTGTGCGATTATTAGAGACAAAAAGGGTAAATTTCGCTAGGGGTGTGCGATTATTGGAGAGTGTGCGATTATTAGAGAGAATACGGTATTACCAGTAAACATATCAATTCATTGTAAACATATGAACGCAGAATATTGAATGAAAGCTTATGAATATTTACTTAAATTCATCTAATTTCTGTATACATCGTATAGTCCTATTGTCCCCCTCGTATATGATTGTTGACTCAGATCCCGTATTCGGAAAGTAAAGTCCTGTTAATCCATAAGCGGTAAATAAACAGCTTT
Organism: Hydroides elegans; assembly: GCA_001703475.1. NCBI lineage: Eukaryota > Metazoa > Annelida > Polychaeta > Sabellida > Serpulidae > Hydroides > Hydroides elegans. Next base: position 12,313 of record LQRL01153261.1, read on the forward strand.
CTTCCGGGTACAGAGACCTTCCAGTTCGAAAAATCCAGAACTTTTTCGGTCTTTTAATAACGGTCACCTTTTTCGGTCGCATCTTTAATGCAGTGAGAGTGAAGGGTTACGGACCGAAATCACTTAACTCTTTCCTTAGAAATAAGTTTGGTTTATATAAATGAAGGACTCTTTATATAAATGAATGACTCAAATGAATTTGACCGAAATTGTTAAAAGGCACATCTACGGACCAAGACCTTTCATTTAGGCCTATAACCAAGTCTCTATGACCTTCCATTCAAAAGTTCTAACCCGTACAAGAAAGCGATGACAGACAGACAGACAGACAGACGGAGAGACGGACGGACGGACACCTTAACTCTATAGGCCCCCAACTTTTGGGTCAGGGCCTAAAAACACTCTGTTTTGGGCCTTCCGTTCAAAGGTTTTGGCCCGTACAAGAAATCAATGACAGACAGCCCAACTCTATTGGCCCCCAACTTTGAGGTTGGGACTAGTTCCAATACGTAACCCATTGCTTTGTATGAATTTATGCTAGCACTGGGTTACACGACCATGTTCAATGTAAACCAAAGAACCTTTTGAAACTGAA